>CM040934.1:44681138-44688638 GCA_023029165.1 Gobiocypris rarus
CCGTCGGTGCTGGTTTCCCATCTAGACCAGTGTGTAAATGAACGCGCGACTGTCCTCCAGTGGCTTTACTTCATATGGATGATTGTCTGCTGTGATATATGATCGCAGGACGTTTGTACCTCATAACTGATGACCTTTAACCTTCAGAACCACCGACACTAAACCAGATCTACGTCACACACACGTCAGACTCAATCAATCGCGTAATAGATGCATTCACATGATTGTGTGTGTGTGACAATCTCCTCATAACTGACAACAACAATTGTCTCATTTTTGTCTGTGATTCGCCAGTCATTTAGTGCATAGTTATTATTGGTCATTTAGTGTCTTTTTGTTGTTATTTTTTTTAAGTGCATACATGCAACATTTTGTTGTTGTGTTGACATTCGCTTCACCGTTAGATGTTACTGATGCTTTAACTCTCTGTTGTATCACTTGAATTAGTCAGTAAAGTGACTAGTAGTATCTAGTATAGTAATCACTTTTATTCAAGTTTTAAATCTCAGACATTCTACTGTTCTGATGTTAAGTGGAATCTTAGTATGAATTGATACTTCTGAATTGTATGTGTTTTTGAGATATTTTAAAAAGTTTAGTGTAGATATATTTTACACAGATTCACATTAAACACAAATACACACCCGCAGTTTCACAGTTGAAACTTAAGCATAGTCCCACACTAAAATGCATGTTTGAGCTGTTTTAACTGAAAGCAATTTGTGAATGTATTTGCAGGTGTTTCTGTATTTGGTTGTGTTGTGAGTATTTGCAGGATTTTTCTGTATTTGGTTGTGTTATGAGAATTTGCAGTGTGTTTCTGTATTTGGTTGTGTTGTGAGTATTTGCAGTGTGTTTCTGTATTTGGTTGTGAGTATTTGCAGTGTGTTTCTGTATTTGGTTGTGTTGTGAGTATTTGCAGTGTGTTTCTGTATTTGGTTGTGTTGTGAGTATTTATGTGTGTTTCTGTATTTGGTTGTGTTGTGAAGTATCTGCAGGAGAGTGTGTTTCTGTATCTGTGTTGTGAGTATTTGCAGGATTTTTCTGTATTTGGTTGTGTTATGAGAACCGTGTGTTTCTGTATTTGGTTGTGTTGTGAGTATTTGCAGTGTGTTTCTGTATTTGGTTGTGAGTATTTGGTGTGTTTCTGTATTGCGGTGTGTTTTCTGTATTTGGTTGTGAGTATTTGCGGTGTGTTTCTGTATTTGGTTGTGAGTATTTGCAGTGTGTTTCTGTATTTGGTTGTGTTATGAGAATTTGCTGTGTGTTCTGTATTTGGTTGTGTGAGTATTTGCAGTGTGTTTCTGTATTTGGTTGTGTTGTGAGAATTCATGTGTGTTCTGTATTTGGTTGTGAGTATTTGCAGTGTGTTTCTGTATTTGGTTGTGTTATGAGAATTTGCTGTGTGTTTCTGTATTTGGTTGTGTTATGAGAATTTGCAGTGTGTTTCTGTATTTGGTTGTGTTGTGAGTATTTGCAGTGTGTTTCTGTATTTGGTTGTGTTATGAGAATTTGCTGTGTTTCTGTATTTGGTTGTGTTGTGAGTATTTGCGGTGTGTTTCTGTATTTGGTTGTGAGTATTTGCAGTGTATTTCTGTATTTGGTTGTGTTGTGAGTATTTGTGGTGTGTTTCTGTATTTGGTTGTGTGAGAATATGTGTGTTTTGTATATGGTTGTGTTGTGAGTATTTGCAGTGTGTTTCTGCATTTGGTTGTGTGAGTATTTGCAGTGTGTTTCTGTATTTGGTTGTGTTATGAGAGTTTGTGGTGTGTTTCTGTATTTGGTTGTGTTATGAGAGTTTGTGGTGTGTTTCTGTATTTGGTTGTGAGTATTTGCAGTGTATTTCTGTATTTGGTTGTGTTGTGAGTATTTGCGGTGTGTTTCTGTATTTGGTTGTGTTATGAGTATTTGCAGTTTGTTTCTGCATTTGTGTTGTGAGTATTTGCAGTGTGTTTCTGTATTTGGTTGTGTTGTGAGTATTTGCGGTGTGTTTCTGTATTTGGTTGTGAGTATTTGCAGTGTGTTTCTGTATTTGGTTGTGTTGTGAGTATTTGCCGTGTGTTTCTGTATTTGGTTGTGTTATGAGAGTTTGTGGTGTGTTTCTGTATTTGGTTGTGAGTATTTGCAGTGTATTTCTGTATTTGGTTGTGAGTATCTTGCATGTGTGTTTCTGTATTTGGTTGTATGTGAGAATTTGCAGTTTGTTTCTGTATTTGGTTGTGTTGTGAGTATTTGCAGTGTGTTTCTGTATTTGGTTGTGTTGTGAGTATTTGCGGTGTGTTTCTGTATTTGGTTGTGTTATGAGAGTTTGTGGTGTGTTTCTGTATTTGGTTGTGAGTATTTGCAGTGTATTTCTGTATTTGGTTGTGTTGTGAGTATTTGCGGTGTGTTTCTGTATTTGGTTGTGTTATGAGAATTTGCAGTTTGTTTCTGTATTTGGTTGTGTTGTGAGTATTTGCAGTGTGTTTCTGTATTTGGTTGTGTTGTGAGTATTTGCGGTGTGTTTCTGTATTTGGTTGTGTTGTGAGTATTTATGTGTGTTTCTGTATTTGGTTGTGAGTATTTGCAGGTGTCTTTGTATGGGTGTGTTGTGAGTATTTGCAGTGTGTTTCTGTACTTGGTTGTGTTGTGAGTATTTGCAGTGTGTTTCTGTATTTGGTTGTGTTGTGAGTATTTGCGGTGTGTTTCTGTATTTGGTTGTGAGTATTTGCAGTTTGTTTCTGTATTTGGTTGTGTTGTGAGTATTTGCAGTGTGTTTCTGTATTTGGTTGTGTTGTGAGTATTTGCGGTGTGTTTCTGTATTTGGTTGTGAGTATTTGCAGTGTGTTTCTGCATTTGGTTGTGTTGCATTTGTGTGTTTCTGTATTTGGTTGTGTTATGAGAGCCCAGGTGTGTTTCTGTATTTGGTTGTGTTGTGAGTATTTGCGGTGTGTTTCTGTATTTGGTTGTGCATGAGTATCTTGTATTTCTGTATTTGGTTGTGTTGTGAGTATGTGCTGCATTTGGTGTGTTATGAGAATTTGCAGTTTGTTTCTGCATTTAGTTGTGTTGTGAGTATTTGCAGTGTGTTCTGCATCATTGTGTCAGTATCTATGTGTTTCTGTATGTTGTTGTGAGTATTATGCGGTGTGTTTCTGCATTTGGTTGTGAGTATTTCAGGTGTCTTTGTATGGGTGTGTTGTGAGTATTTGCAGTGTGTTTCTGTATTGGTTGTGTTGTGAGTATTTGCAGTGTGTTTCTGTATTTGGTTGTGTTGTGAGTATTATGTGTGTTTCTGTATTTGGTCAGTGAGTATTTGCAGTGTGTTTCTGCATTTGGTCATTGTTGTGAGTATCTATGTGTGTTCTGTATTTGGTTGTGTTGAGTAGATGTGTGCTTTCTGCATTTGGTTGTGAGTATTTGCAGGTGTCTTTGATTTGGTTGTGCTGTGAGTATTTGCGGTGTGTTTCTGTATTTGGTTGTGAGTATTTGCAGTGTGTTTCTGTATTTGGTTGTTTTATGAGTATTTATGCGTTGTGTTTCTGCATTTGGTTGTATTGTGAGTATTTGCAGTGTGTTTCTGTATTTGGTTGTGTTGTGAGAATTTGCAGTGTGTTTCTGTATTTGGTTGTGAGTATTTCCAGGTGTTTTTGTGATTGGTTGTGTTGTGAGAATCATGTGGGTTCTCTGTATTTGGTTGTGTTATGAGAATTTGCAGTGTGTTTCTGTATTTGGTTGTGTTATGAGAATTTGCAGTGTTTCTGTATTTGGTTGTTTTGTGAGTATTTGCAGGTGTTTCTGTATTCTTTGTGAGTATTCTATGTGTCTCTCTCTGTATTTGGTTGTGTTATGAGAATCTATGTGTCTCTCTCTGTCTCTCTCTGAGTTTGCAGGTCTCTCTCTGTATTTGGTTGTGAGTATTTGCAGATGTTGTGTTGTGAGAATGTGCAGTGTGTTCTCTATCTCTCTCTCTCTGTGTTATGAGAACTCATGTGTTCTCTGTATCTGGTTGTGTTGTGAGTATTTGCAGGTGTTCTCTGTATTTGGTTGTGTTGAGAATCTATGTGTGTTCTCTGTATTTGGTTGTGAGAATTCATGTGCGTTTCTGTATTTGGTTGTGTTATGAGAATTTGCAGTGTTTCTGTATTTAGTTGTGAGTATTTGCTGTGTTTCTGTATTTGGTTGTGAGTATTTGCAGTGTGTTTCTGTATTTGGTTGTGTTGTGAGTATTTGCAGTGTGTTTCTGTATTTGGTTGTGTTATGAGTATTTATGTGTGTTTCTGTATTTGGTTGTGTTATGAGTATTTATGTGTGTTTCTGTATTTGGTTGTGAGTATTTGCAGTGTGTTTCTGTATTTGGTTGTGTTGTGAGTATTTGCAGGTGTTTCTGTATTTGAGTTGTGTTGAGGTAGTATGAATCATTTGAGAGAGATAGATGAATGATGTCCAGTTTGTGCTGTAGTTCCAGTGTTCAGGAGGCAGATGGCGCCGCTCTGGAGGTTCTGACCACATCAGTGATCAAGTAACACAGAATGTTGGCTATTAAGTAAAATGCCAGGTCTGTTCACACCAAGAATAATAACTGTATAACTATAACAATATCAATATTAGTGTTCACACCGCTGCTTTAAATGGGGACAAATCCCCAAAAGTGATTCCAACGATATCGTTCCTCCGTCGTTATTGATATAGTTCCCTATATTCTCACAGAAATAGAAGGATTATCAAAACTTTATCGTCATTCTTAAATCATAGGAGAGCTTCATCGATGCACGTTTACATCTACAGGAAGAGAAAGAGATGATCTACAGACACACAGGAAGCAGCGTTTGGGAAAAGGGAGAAAGAGAGACTGGATGGATGGACGGAGAGACGCGGGTGAGAACAGCTCATAATTAGCAGTGCAGGGGCAGTAAACGCTGACAATGAGCCTCTGTTACTGACCCACACATACTACTCAGTTTCCCACGCCTGTCTCACTCTCCCTCCTCTCCTGTCTCACTCTCCTCCCTGGGTCTCTAACTCTCTCAAACACTGTCTCTCTCTCTCTCTCTGATCTCTCTCTCTCTCTCTCTCTCTCTCTCTCTCTCTCTCTCTCTCTCTCTCTCTCTCTCTCTCTCTCTCTCTCTCTCTCTCTCTCTCTCTCTCTCTCTCTCTCTCTCTCTCTCTCTCTCTCTCTCTCTCTCTCTCTCTCTCTCTCTCTCTCTCTCTCTCTCTCTCTCTCTCTCTCTCTCTCTCTCTCTCTCTCTCTCTCTCTCTCTCTCTCTCTCTCTCTCTCTCTCTCTCTCTCTCTCTCTCTCTCTCTCTCTCTCTCTCTCTCTCTCTCTCTCTCTCTCTCTCACTCAGTAATAAGGTCCGTCTCCCTCAGGCATGTATTCACAAACTTCTGCCTCTCCCAGAACCTTCTCCGTCTGAAGTTCTGCAGAGGTTAATTGAGCGTCTATGATGATGATGACCAGAAATCTCTTCCGGTCACTAAACATTAATAACTGAAGATATTAGTCAGGCTGGAGCGTTATTCTACCGTTGTTTAATTACACACTGATTGTTTTTGTATTTGTATTTTTATATTTGAATTATTATATCATATTTTGCTGTTATTTCTCAGTGTAAGTTTTTTTTAATATAGTTTTTATTATTTCTATTTCATTTTAATACATAAGGTTATACTAACTAGTTTGTTTTATTTTTTTATATTGTTTTATTGAATTTAATGTTTATTTTATTTAATAGTTTAAGTTATTTAAGTAAAACATTTCATGTTTTTAGTTTAAGTGAACTATAATAACCCTGACCTGATGACCTGATTATGAGCAGAAAATGGATGTTCATAAAACGTTTTTTTCATGAGGATGTCAGTGACAAACTACCTACTAGAGAACATCAAACGATGTCACTTCCTGTGGCTGATGTCATTAAGAAACAGTTAAAATTGTTTTTACAAAGGATGGAAAGTGGTAAAACATGTAAAAGAATCACCATTTAAATGTTTCGATTAGAGGAGACAGTCATCGTCTCTCCGGTCAGGCTTAGGGGCAGGAGTTCAGGGGTCGACTGCATAACCTGCTTACACTAGTATCAATGTTAGTCATCTCTTCTTTTTTTCAAGACTCGTCAACTTTTTTAAGGCAATTGCATAGAAAACTGATAAGAATAAGAAGTAAGATTATTTCTTGGTTAACTGCTGGTCAGAATAATTAGTTCAAACAGTGGTTTTTGTTCAGCCTCCCTCTGTTCTGATCGATGTGGTAGTTGAAGACACCCGTCGCTGCTGATCTGGAGGCTTTCTTCAGTCTCACTGATAATAAGGTTGTGTGTTAACAGCATTAGAAACTGATCTCAGAACAGCATCACAGGGCATCATTACAGACCGTGATCTGACTTAATTCCCTGAATAAACCATGTTGACATGTGGTTGTTGATGACCTGATGGGTTACAAAAAACTACTCAAACACTGGGTTGTTACGTCCTGACCCGGGATCTGGGTTACACAAAACTACTCAAACACTGGGTTGTTACGCCTGACCCGGGATCTGAGTAACACAAAACTACTCAAACACTGGGTTGTTATGCCTGACCCGGGATCTGAGTAACACAAAAACTACCCAAACACTGGGTTGTTACGCCTGACCCGGGATCTGGGTTACACAAAACTACCAAACACTGGGTTGTCACGCCTGACCCGGGATCTGGGTTACACAAAAACTACCCAAACACTGGGTTGTTACGCCTGACCCAGGATCTGAGTAACACAAAACTACCCATTTGTGGGTTACACAAAACTACTCAAACACTGGGTTGTTACGCCTGACCCGGGATCTGAGTAACACAAAACTACCCAAACACTGGGTTGTTACGCCTGACCCAGGATCTGAGTAACACAAAACTACCCAAACACTGGGTTGTTACGCCTGACCCGGGATCTGAGTAACACAAAAACTACCAAACACTGGGTTGTTACGTCTGACCGGGATCTGAGTTACACAAAACTACTCAAACACTGGTTGTTAAGTCTGACCCGGGATCTGGGTTACACAAAACTACCCAAACACTGGGTTGTTACGCCTGACCGGGATCTGAGTAACACAAAAACTACTCAAACACTGGGTTGTTACGCCTGACCCGGGATCTGAGTAACACAAAACTACCCAAACACTGGGTTGTTACGCCTGACCCGGGATCTGAGTAACACAAAACTACCCAAACACTGGGTTGTTACGCCTGACCCGGGATCTGAGTAACACAAAACTACCCAAACACTGGGTTGTCACGCCTGACCCGGGATCTGAGTAACACAAAACTACCCAAACACTGGGTTGTGCCTGACCCGGGATCTGAGTAACACAAAAACTACCCAAACACTGGGTTGTTACGTCTGACCCGGGATCTGAGTAACACAAAAACTACTAAACACTGAGTTGTTACGTCTGACCCGGGATCTGGGTTACACAAAAACTACTCAAACACTGGGTTGCTACGCCTGACCCGGGATCTGGGTTACACAAAACTACTCAAACACT
>CM040934.1:44693638-44821138 GCA_023029165.1 Gobiocypris rarus
AACGCTAATAGAACGTTCATTCAAACGATCGTTACGTTGAGTTGAACATTCTGATTGATCGTTCTGCAGCCGTTACTGGAATGTTACTTTTGAATGAACATTCTAAAACCAGTGGCAACATTTAAACAACGTTCCACGAGCGATGGAGAAACATTCCGTCTTTAGAACCTAATGGGAAACTGTTTCAGAGCTTATTCTTGTTAGCTGGGATATCACGGAAAACCACATTTCTTTCAACATGAATTCAAATGTCTGTGATTCTTTCATCTTTCCATCCGTCCAAACGTTCAAAGAAAGATCTATATTTAAATGATAGAACTCAGATAAAACTCTATTTAAATCACGTCTTGTGTTAGCGGACGGACCGAAGCACACGGGACTGTAGACGTGTCCAGAGAGAAACATCAGCCCGTCCTGAGTGAGCTCGGCTCCTTTGGTGGCTTGGTTTCGTGGATGCGTCTGATCTCCACTGGACGTTACGTGACCCGTCCTCGTGTGATGTCGTGAATGTCCATTTAGGTGACATGACATGAGGTCACGACCTTTAGGGTCACGTGTTCCTTGAGGCCAAACACACCCACTTCCTCCTTTGGGAAGACTGCGATGAGCAAAGTACAAAACAAATGCAGGCAAGGCGATATATATATATATATATATATATATATATATATATATATATATATATATAAAATAGATGTATTTATTCAAATAAATATAATAAATCTAAATAAATAAACTGATATAAATACATTTATTCTTTATATACAAATATATTACTCATCTAAATTATTTATATAAGTAAATTATTCAAATATATTATATAATACAATATACTATGTATTTGTATGAATTATTATATAAATAAAACATTTATTATAATTTAAATTAGTTATATTATGTCAATATAATTTTATATTTAAATAAATAATGCATTTATATAATCATCCATTTATTATTTATATATGAATGTATTATTTGAATAATATATATATATATATATATATATATATATATATATATATATATGTATATGTATATGTATATGTATATGTGTATATGTATATGTATATGTATATGTATATGTATATGTATATGTATATATATATATATATATATATATATATATATATATATATATATATATATATATATATATATATATATATATATATATATATATATATATATATATATATATATATATATATATATATATATGTATATATATATATATGTATTTCTTATAAATGTATTATTTATATATTAATGTATTTAATATATATATATATATATATATATATATATATATATATATATATATATATATATATATATATATATATATATATATATATATATATATATATATATATATATATATATACACATATATTTATATGAATAAATACATTCAGGATTTGTAAGTATAATGCATTTATAAATGTATTCATTGATATAAATAACTATAATACAGTTACATAAATATTTTATATATTATTTGTTTATATACATTTATTAAACAAGTACTAATATATTTATGCAAATGAATTACGGATGTATAATACATTATGGTGAATCATTAACTTATATAAATAATAATTCATACATAAACAATAAATGTATTTATTTATTTGTATAAATGTGATTTAAAGAAATATAAATGTATTTACTTGTGGGACTGTCATATCTCGGACTCGCTCTTGTAAGTGGTGGGGTCGAGCGGGATGGCAGTCTGCAGGATGTCAAACTCAATCTGATTGTCCATGTCTAATACGCAGAGCACGTTGCTTCGGAGGTCATCGTGGCCGAGTCCTGGAACATTTTCTGAAGTCTGTGGGACCGGCGGTCCGATCCTCGCCCTCCCGCTCCTCGCCCTCTCCGCAGCACAGCGCCACCTCGCTTCGTAGCAGAAGGCGCTGGGAGAGTGCGGCGGGAGGAGCGTTTGGGCCCCGCGGTGGCAGCGGCTGTCCGGAGTCTCGGAGCGGGATGAGCCGGACGAGCGCCGCCCCCTCAGTTCTTTCAGCTCCTTGGCGCTGCAGGCAGGCGTCGAGGGAACCTCGTAGGTTTTGTGGAAGTGAGCGTAATCGACCTTGTAGCGGTCGCGGTCCTCGAAGATGACTGGCTCGAAGCGATGACCCCAAAGGATTTCGTGGGAGAGGTAGGAGCTTCGCGTCTGCGTGGTCATGGCCGTCGCCTCCACCATTCCCTCCAGGATCACCACGATCTCGAAGTCATCGGATTCGAGCTCTGCTCGACTCATGGTCCACAGCGGTGAGTCCTCGTCGATCTCGTGCACGATCACCAAAGGCGACACTAAGAAGAGGCGGTCGGTGCCTTCATCGTAGCCCACGTTTAGATCCATCTGTTCCAGCGGGATGAACTCTCCTTCAGCCGTCACGTAGGGTCGGATGAGCTGCGCTCGGACGTGAGCCTCGACGATGTGGCTCCGCCGAAGGTTCCCGACTCGCCACATCAAGCACAGCTTCCCGTCGCGCAGCGCAATCACTGCGTTCTGGGAAAAAAGCAAGGTTTGGTTCCTCTTCTTCGGACGCGCCATTTTGGCCATGATGGTGCCGATCATGAAGGCGTCAATGATGCATCCGAGAATGGATTGCACCACCACCGTCATGATCGCTACGGGACACTCTTCGGTCACGCAGCGCCAGCCGTAGCCAATGGTGGTTTGGGTCTCGATGGAGAACAGGAAGGCCCCGACAAAGCCCTCCACGTGCAGCAAGCACGGCTTCCACGGCTTCCCGCCGCGATCCTTATCGAAGTCCCCGTGAGCCAGGGAAACACTGTAGAAGATCAGGCCGAAGACGAGCCAGGACACCAAGAAAGTGGAGCAGAAGATCAGCAGCAGGTACCGCCAGCGGATGTCCACGCACGTGGTAAAGATGTCCGCCAGGTACCGCCACGGCTTGTCGTCCATGTTGGTGAAGACCACGTTGCACTGGCCGTTCTTCTTGACGAAGCGGCTGCGCAGCTGGCCTCGGCCGGACGTGGAGATCCTCCCGTTGTAGCCGGCGGCCATCGCCGCCCCGCTCGGACCCTCCGCTCCTCCGGGGGAGTGCAGCCGCCCGGAGCCGTGGCCGTTGTGGAGGCCGAGGGTGGAGATCTTCAGTCCCTCCTCGTCAGGAGACACGATGCTGTACCTGAGAGACAGGACAGAAGAGTTTGAGGTGTGGGTGAAAAATCTACATCAAACTCAATCGAGCTGAATAATGCACAGTTGTCTTCTGTTAGGTCTGCTTATAGCCAAAACTGAGCCAAAACACACTTATTGAACTGAATTGAGCTGAATAATGGCACTCTTGTCTTCTGTAGACCTGAAATTGAATTAGTAATTGATAAATTTTGCAACATTGACAAAAAGCACAATTGAATGTTTCATAATTGGTGAATTCACACTTGTTGAACTAAATTGAATCAACATTGAAATAAATTGAGCGGAATAATAAATAGAGAGCAGCTCTACATCAGTGTTTGCATAATTTATGAACTTTGCAGCATTGGCACTTTTATTAAACTGAATTGAATCAACATCCCAACTAAGTAAAATACATTTTATGAACGTTTTGCTAACGTTCCCATTAAAGCTGCACTATGTAACTTTTCCGTCCGCCTATTCAAAACAACGGCGAAGTTTGATGACGCTGAGTTTGAGCGCAGAATCTTCACCTCACAGGGAAGAATCGGGACAGGACTCGGGCAGAAATCATGTTCATGGATGTGATTATTAACGCTTACTGTAGTGAAGCAGAGCAGGAGCGAGTGTTGAGGAGCTGAGCGAGGCTGGAGCGATTGTTAATGAGATGAACGCAACTCACGGTGAGCAGCGGGACTTTTATTATGCCACAGGTGCCGGCGCCACTTCCGCTCATGAGTGTGAGGTAACGCAGCTCTGTTCATCATATTAGACACATCTGAGTGTGTTGAACATGATGTTATGACGTTACTCTGTGCGTTCGCTCTGCGGCTCCAGTGAGAGTAAAGCTTTTCTGCAGAATACAACCGGAAACGAGGGTAACGCAGATATGATGTCACTGACAGGCCTTGCCTCACACGCCCCGGTTCATTGGTTAAAATAGCAATTTCTCACGATTTACAAATAGTTCATTTGTGATATTGTAAGAACTCAACTTTAAAAAATATATATATCACTGGCCTGGTGGTTTCTGGATATTTTACTGCAAAAATGTTACATAGTGCAGCTTTAAGTTATTGAACATTCCATTTTATCATCTTCAAACATTATTTGGAATGTTACTTTAGAATGTTCTCTGGACGTTCCGGAACATTTAAAACATTTCAAAAACAGACGACTAAATAAGTTCTATGAACGATGCTGCAATGGTTTTGTACTAACGTTTTGAGAACATTGAACAAACATTTTATTAACGTTACACTGTAACATTTATTTTCATGATTTATCACAACATTGATTATTTTGTCAAATCATCTTAGTTCATTTATGTGCTCCAAATAACTTAATATTTTCTATTGATTACACCAATCTCCCTCATTGTATTAACTCAATAAACTTAACATTTTAAGGCAACTAGGTTACTTACTTTTTAAAAGTTAAACCAACAATATTTTTCACAGTGGCGTCTGTTCATAACATTTAGCCAACGTTATGAGAACATCCTCTGGGCTGGGATTGAGCTGAATTAGGACACTTTACAGCTGAAATGAAACTGTATTCATAACTGATTTAGTCTGTATGATTGATTGAGTGTTATGATCCCGTTTATTATCGTGAGGCTGCTTTGAAACGACCTGTATTGTATAAATGTGGTGGAGGACAGGTGAAGAGCTGTAATCTGATTGGAGCGTTTGTTCTTTCCAGTGACCGCTCTAAAGGACACACACTCACTCCAGATAAACCATGAGTCACTAATGCATCTCTTTCCAGAAACACATGGACGGGATCCTCCTGACAGGGGCGGACTGGGACAAAAAAGTGGCATCACACCCGGTCCGCAACACACCTCACCATAAACACAGCAGCTCATTTAAACACCACGCACTGACATACCAATATATATGATATTTATACAGAAATATAAATGCTATTTATTTGTTATTGAAATGCTTATAATTAACATTAATCAATGACTGGCATACTTATTTAGATTAGAATTTGTCTTTCCTGGTGCACATGAGAAATAGTTAATAATTTTTAAATCTTTTGTCATGCAGTGAAGTTTATATTGCTGAAGTTCAACACCTAAACCAAAATCAGTCCAATATAACACAGTGCTCTGGTCTGCTTTATGGTGCCTTTCGAGTGGTTATAGCATTTGTGCTTTCTTGAGCTTCGCATCTCCTGTCATTTTATGGAATAGAGCTGCAATTGTGGAAAAGAGTGTAAAAAGTCTGTCCTGGCGTATTTTAATGAACAATACCTCCTATGAGAATGATTTCTGAAGACTGGAGTAATAATGATAAATTCAGCTTTTATCACAGAAATAAATTACATTTTATAATATATATTCTCATAGAAAACAGCTATTGGAAATTGTATTGATATGTCTTAATATTTGTGTTTTTACTGTATTTTTGATCAAATAAATTCAGCCACCTTCTTTCAAAAAGTCTTAATTATTTCAAACTGTTACCGATGTGTGTAAAATAATGCATGTGAACTAACAACACTCTAAAAATGCTGGATAAAAACAACCGAATCGCTGGTTAAAACAACCCAATCGCTGGGTTAAAACAATCCAATCTATAGTTAAAACAACCCAATCGCTGGGTTAAAACAATCTAATCAATGGGTTAAAACAACCCAATCGCTGGGTTAAAACAATCCAATCTATGGGTTAAAACAACCCAATCGCTTAAAACAACCCAATCGCTGTTAAAACAATCCAATCTATGGGTTAAAACAACCCAATCGCTGGTTAAAACAATCCAATCTATGGGTTAAAACAACCCAATCGCTAAGTTAAAAAATCCAATCTATGGGTTAAAACAACCCAATCTATGGGTTAAAACAACCCAATCGCAGGGTTAAAACAACCCAATTGTTGGGTTAACAACCCAATCGCAGGGTTAAAACAACCCAATCTATGGGTTAAAACAACCCAATCACAGGGTTAAAACAACCCAATCGATGGGTTAAAACAACCCAAACGCTGAGTTAAAACAACCCAAACGCTGAGTTAAAACAACCCAAACGCTGGATTAATACAATCCAATCGATGGGTTAAAACAACCCAATCGCTGGTTTACAACAACCCAATCGCTGGGTTAAAACAATCCAATCCCTGGGTTAAAAGAAAACAATTCAATCACAGGGTTAAAACAACAACCCAATCGTTGAGTTAAAACAACCCAATCTATGAGGTTAAAACAACCCAATCTATGGGTTAAAACAACCCAATCTATGGTTTAAAACAACCCAATTGCAGGGTAAAAACAACCCAATCGCTGGGTTAAAACAATCCAATCGCTGGGTTAAAACAACCCAATCGATGGGTTAGTCCATTTTTCAACCCAAATTGGGTTGTTTTTAACCTAGCATTTTTTAGAGAGTAGCATTTTAATTTTTTGTAGTAAATTATATTTTAGTAGTCTAAAAACTAAAATAGAAAGCCCGTTTTACCATATTTTAGTGTAGGCCTACGTCTGAGAATATTTAGAGTTTTATGAGCCATTTTCGGGCCGCTCGTCTGTGCTGACGGAAGGATATAGGCTGTCATTTTACTTTAATTATTAATGTGGGGGCCGGCCCACATTGTCCAGGTGCTCACGATGGCCAGGTCGCCCTTGCCTCCTGATGAACTTCCTGAACCTTTAACATATAGACTAACAGTGGGATCAGGACTGTCTCTCTCTCTCTCTCTCTCAGTTCTTGTCTGTTAAGGGTCGAGGGACTCAGGTGTGAGTTACCTGCCTCTCATCTGGGATTATAAGGGAAGGCCAGTCAGGATCAGGATTGCGGTCAGTGAAGATTTAGGGATTATCTCTCTCTCTCTCTCTCTCTCTCTCTCTCTCTCTCTCTCTCTCTCTCTCTCACACACACTCACACACACACACACACGGTAATAAACAAATAAATAAACAGCCTGACAGTGCTACTGGCTCTCAATCATTTGCTGGTGTTTGAGCACGAGCGCCAGTAAAAGCTTCCAATTAAACCGCATTCAGACTTCTTGTTGACATTATTAGAGATCTTACAGAGGCGATTTTGGATCTCTTTTTATCTAAATGTGTTTAGGAAGAAAGTGTTGAATAAAAACCGGAGAACAGTATATGAACAAACCCCTCAGTAAAACTCTTCAGAATATAGATGGGAATAGTGCATGTACTAAAGTGGAGGTGCTAAAAATTTTAAGATATTGATGGTTATTAAAATCTACAGATGCAATCAAATAAACCCTTAACTGTGTGTTTGTGTATGTTTTCTTTGCACAAGTCTTAAAGAAGACATGTTATAGTAGCAAGACAGCACAACATCTCCACCGTCTGAGTTGGTGTTGATTGAACACAGATCAAAATTACCCACAATCCTGCTGAGAAAATGAGCCACAACATTTGAGAGGTGAGCTTTTCATTTTGCCAATCATCACGCAGAAGCTCGGAGTCCAGGCCAGCCCACTCCCCATTCACCCCCAGAGACGCTGAGCCTCCGTGGGCGGGACATAATCGCAGCGTTTATCCAATGACCGTCTAGTTTCGAAGCGCTGAAAAAAAACGTTCAAAGCAGCCCCATTGAAGTCAATGGACGCTGGGCTTCAATAGGGAAATGCACTGTGACGCTGCGGGAATGTATGAGAAGGAAATCGAGTCAGCCGACCTGCTATATGTAACTGATTCTGAACGAACTCGTCTTTGAGATGAACGTTTTCTAACACATTTTTAGTCAATAAAATGTTAATACAATAGTACATAATTTGACCATTAATTTTGTGACATTATAAGGGAAGCCGAGCTTCCCTTGCAGTCTTAAAGAAATCGCCACTGCTCATGTTGTTTCAAACCTGTATGATGTTGAATACAAAAGAAGATATTCTGAAGAATGTTGAAAGCCAAATAACACAAGTGTCACCTTAAGGACAAAAGGACATTTCTCAAAATACCTCCTTTAGTGTAGAAAGAAATGAGTCACACAGGTTTGGAAAGACATGATGGGTAATTCATGATGACACAATGATAATTTGGTTAAATATCTGTTAATAATATCCGATCCGAGTCATTTAATATTATCTGCCGATACAGTCCTGATCGGATACTTCCTAGTGGGATGTTCAGAGAGTTTCTCAGGGGCTATCACTACCGGTTCCAATATTAGTACTACACAGACACATATATTTATTATGAATATGGGCAAACTGGTATCAACTTTAGTAGCCTGGCGTGGGCCATACTCAATTCTAGTCAGAATATGAGTCTGGTACCGCTCCATTGGGCTTTGATTATGGGGCGTGTTTCAACCGAACCAGGAAAGACCTCAATTGGATAGACCGACAACCAATCAGAGCACCGGATTGTGATTATATAAACCCAGGAATGCAAATTTTAGCAGGCAACCATGCCAAAATAACACATTTTGCCAACCAAACACCATTTTTTTCCTGGAGAACCCCCCGGAAAGTTATTGTTTTGGGCTATAGTTTTGAGTAGCAATTGTGCGACATTGCAAAAAAACTTGGCAACCCTGTCTGCACGCACGCTGGATTAAGTAACGTTAGAAGAAAAAGATGAGTGTAAACGATCTTTGCCAGTGTTGTAGTAAAATAATTTAAGGATACACAGAGTACTTACCAACATGATCATCGTTTCTGAGAGAAATAGTGAAGGTGAATGCATATCCGAACAAGTTCTCCGTTTAGGATTAGAGCAAATTCAACCCAAAGCGCCTTCGATGACGTGGATGATTACGTTACTGTTGATCATCTGTCCATCATCGTCTAAAGCCCGCCCTGATGATTTCATTGGTCCAGTTTCTGTTCGGGCATAATTACTCCTCTATGGAGCGAGGCCAGACCGAATTGCCCGAGCAAAAAATGTTGTGGGCGGGGCTAAATTCGGCTGGCATCCAGGCTAAAACTTTAGAATAATTGAACATAAAGTGAAAAAAGTGAATTTAGTGTTAGAAAGCATGCCGTCTAACGATCTGAGCACAGGTGCTCTTATGGCACTATTTTAACGATCTGAGCTCATGGTCTGAAGCACAGGTGCTCTTAAGGAATATCCGAATCCACTTTTGCTAGTTTAATGATGGAAGAAACGGTCTCAGCGCGAGGCACATGGCCCCGAAAGGGTTGTCCCTCTTCTCTTAAAGCTGCACTATGTAACATTTTTCCAGTAAAATATCCAAAAACCACCAGGCCAGTGTTATATATTTTGTTCAGTTGAGTTCTTACAATATCACAAATGTTTCCAACTATTTGTAAATCGTGAGGAAATTGCTATTTTAACCAATCAGCCGGGACGTGTGAGGGCGTGGCCTGTCGATGACATCATATCTGTGTCGGTTTTATTCTGCAGAAGCGATTTACTCTCAAGTGAGCGAACGCACAGAGTAACGTCATAACATCGTGTTTAACACACTCAGATGTGTCTGATATGATGAACAGAGCTGCGTTACCTCACACTCATGAGCGGAAGTGGCGCGTGTGGCATAATAAAAGTCCCGTTACTCGCGAGCCGTGAGTTGCGTTCATCTCATTAACAATCGCTCCAGCCTCGCTCAGCTCCACAACACTCGCTCCTGCTCTGCTTCACTACAGTAACGTTAATAATCACATCCATGAACATGATTTCTGCCCCGAGTCCTATCCCGATTCTTCCCTGTGAGGTGAAGACCACATGTCCCAAGATTCACCGCTCAAACTTGGCCTCATCAAACTACGACCTCTAGTGGACGGAAAAGTCTCATCTCCCTTTCCCTTTAAAAGCCAGTTGTGCTCGTACCATGAGCGGATTCACTATCCACATGTGAGCGGAAAGACTGAGCGCTTCTCCGAAGAGGAATCCTTTTATGTTTAATATTTAAAAATGTATAGCCGCTCTTCCACGTCGGTCCGAAAGGTTCTTAGAATAGTGAGGAACGGTTCCGGTTGTGTTTCTCGGCACAGAGTTCCCGCGCTGGTAGAATGCGTGAAGTGATGTCGCCACTCGGGATTGGTCACTTGTCTGTTGCCTGGCTACCAGTTTCTCTGTAGCCGGCTAAGCACACTATTTGAGCGACGTAAACACAAGTTAATATACTACAATTGAAATAAATATCTGATCATCCTCTATAATGCGGCCGTTATTTACGTCTCACTTCATCAGTAAACCGTGTGTAATAATCAGAGTGTGTGTGTGTGTGTTGTGCACCACCTATAGGCTCATATCACTAACACACTCTTTAAATAACACACAAATACTGCACTATTGACTTTAGAGCAGGTGTGTGTTGGTCAATGGTTTTCAGTTCCTCGCAATAGCAACTCTCCAACAATGCTTCTGAACACACCTGGTGTTCACACACACACAGAGACACACCTGGTGTTCACACACACACACACACACACACACACACACACACACACACACACACCTGGTGTTCAGACGAGACGCCCATGGGTGAACAGATGCGCCAGTGCATTTGATATTTAAATAAACCTAGCCTGAATCATTTTTAATATGACTGTGAATTAATAACAGGACGTGAATTTCAATAACTGCCTCATAAATTTAAAATGGATTTGTTACAGTCATTCATACATACACGCACTTAACGAGTCAGATTTCTGTGTAATAGTGTGTGTGTGTGTGTGGGAGGTGTTTGTGCTGCTGTCCTCAGTGATGCGACAGAACAACGTTCTCCGTTTACTCAGAAAGATTGGGGATCGGCATCCTAACGGGACGACGCACAGGCCTCGACGTGTCTCACACACTGCAGGAAGAGAGAAACAGAGGCGCTGTTAAACACTGATTTGAGAGGTTTGATCTGAAGTGGACAGAAACTATATTTGTGTTCTGGTTTGGATGCCGTGATCTGGGTCAAAGCGGTGGTTAAAATAGACCTGACGCGCACACACACACTCTCTCTCTCTCTCACACACACACACACACACACACACACACACACACAGATGTAGGCTAACAACATCACTGATTTGCATGTTCTCTAAATGGCAATATTTAGGTTTATAATTGGACGTTCTTACAGTCAGAGAAAACTTTTTAAACCATTCCAGCCTAATTTTAAGATTCATGCATTTGAATTGCACATCATTTCATTTTGACTCGCAGATTAAAGCAGATTTACCCCAAAAAAAAAAACATTTAAAATATGTGTATATCCATGCATTTGAATTGCATAAAATAATATAAATATATTATAGAATTATAAAATCTCCATCCGTTTTTTAATTTTCGTCTGGTTGTTCAATTTCATCATTTCCTTTTGTTTGATTTGTTCATCGCAAACGGCTGAAAGTCTGTAAATGATGCCAATAAACCTGGCCTGAATCATTTTAATCACGACTGTGAATTAATAAACCTAATTTAATTCATATTTGTCAGTCATTCATCAATAAAAACAGGTCAGATTTCTGTAATAGTCCCAATAAACTAACCAGGTTTATACGTTTTGATCTCATATATCTTAACAATTTGAATAAATGTAACAAATTGATGCTGATTCTAAGATATTTTAAGTATATATGATTATCTAAATAAAATCAAATGCAAATAGTTAATAATAATAAGCTATAATGCAGAAATCTTACCCGTTTCATTGTGCATGACATTAATTCCACTGCATTACAGTTTTATATAAACTTAATATGCAAGTGTCTCAATGTCTTTACATTAAATGTCCAAGTATCAAACATAACGTTCATCTTATGTAAATCTGTGCTGTGCAGTTGATGATGACTAACTTTAATAAAGAGTTTGACTCGTGTTTATGTGCCGGTTGTTCAGGTGTGGATCTTATCATTATACGCTTACACACTGCATGTCTCCGTCACCAGCATTTAAACTCAAAGGATGTATTAAATGGATTGTGAGGCGCAGATGTCAACAGGACGTGACTCAATAACTGCTCTTTACAATGAAAATGGACTTTTGTTACACAACATACACGCACTTAATCCCTGGTCGTGTGTGTGTGTGTGTGTGTGTGTGTGTGTGTGTGTGTGTGTGGAGGAGAAGGTTTCTTTCTTGATATCTAATCCAGTAAATGATGTCTGAATAATCTCCTCATCTCTCATTTTTAACAGTGATCCAGAGAAACGAGCCCTGAGGATCCTGCAGTGTAATCTGAGACGTGTGTGTGTGTGTGTGTGTGTGTGTGTGTGTGGACTGGTAATCCTATGGTATGGGGACAAAATGTCCCCACAAAGATGGCAATATCCAAAATCCTTGTCCTTGTGGGGACATTTTTGGTCCCCATGAGGAAAACGGTCATAAATCACACTAAGTGATGTTTTTTGAAAATGTAAAAATGCAGAATGTTTCCTGTGATGGGTAGGTTTAGGGGCAGTGTGTGTGTGTGTGTGTGTGTGTGTGTGTGTGTGTGTGATGGGTAGGTTTAGGGGCAGGGGCAGTGTGTGTGTGTGTGTGTGTGTGTGTGTGTGTGTGTGTGTGTGTGTGTGTGTGTGTGTGTGTGTGTGTGTGTGTGTCTCATCTCTCATTTTTAACAGTGATCCAGAGAAAACGAGCCTGAGGATCCTGCAGTAATCTGAGACGCGTGTGTGTGTGTGTGTGTGTGTGTGTGTGTGTGTGTGTGTGTGTGTGTGTGTGTGTGTGTGTGTGACAGAAGGTGAGTTCAGACTCAAGAAGATTTGATATTTTATAATTCCTCTTGATGTGCATCACTGCGAAAGTGTGAAAAGTGTCAACATTTTTTTAAATAATTTTATTAGAATTTTAATTTCCATTCATTTTTGATTTGTTGTGTTTTACAGCGGTCGTATTTTTACACCATAAATAATCGTTTGTTCTTACATTATTAAAGTTACTCAAAAACACCCATCTTCAACACGATGTTACAGCGTTTTTGTAATTCATGTTTTCTTGTAGTTTTACAGGTTAATCCCCTCGGTCCCTCTTCTTTGACTTCACTCACGCAGTAATCTCCGAGCGCGCCGCGCTCTCCTCTTCATCCTCGCGGTCTCGCGCTCCTTGTGGGTGAGGCCGACCGGCGGATAACGGGGAGGAGGAGGAGGAGGAAGGAGGAGAAGATGCGAGGAGAAAGCCTGCGAGTGATCTGTTTGAGCTTCATCACATGATGCACTAAACAGAAACTGTCCCAGAGAACGTTCCCAGAACTTTGGCTATAATGTGCAAAGTTCTAAACAAACATTCTTCCTAAAACAAGGAAGAGTAATGTTCTCAAAACGGGTAACACAAATTCATCGTTCATGAAATGTTTTTTTCTTGTTTCGGAACATTCAGAGAACATTCTAAACTAACATTCCAATAATGTTTGAAGATGATAAAATGGAATGTTCCTTACATTTGCAAAACAGATTTTTTTAAAACATTCTAAACATTCAGAAATAACATTTTGGTAACTTAATGGGAATGTTAGCACAATGTGCTTAGAGCATGTTTTTGTTTGCTTAGACTTTTTAACAATACGAACCATAGTTTGTCCTCTTTGTACATTTACAGAAAAGTCCTACTGTGGTATTTTGATATATTACCATATACCTCAGTATTTACAAGGCACTGTATGTAAATACCCTGGTATTAGGCAGTGTCCAAACTATAACTAAAACCGGCACATTTCTGTCAGAGTGGAAACATCAGGGCATTAAGTGCATTAAGCTCTCATTGATCAGGGGAATCAAATGAAGTCACGCCACATTTGGCGCTTTCCACTGGAAACCAACCGTCAACTGAGCGACAGAACTAAAGTTTCGCGCGCTTGAAGAGTTCAAACGGTTCAAAACACAGTCTGTGAAACTCTTTGGAAAACTCATACCGCGGCCGGGTTTCGTCGTGCGGCAGATGTTCGTCTCAAATCTGCGGGATTGAGACTGTGACATAAAACATGACGCGCAGGTAAATTTAGCGCGCGCGGTAAATCCGGTAAAGCTCCAGATGCTGCGCGCGATGAGCGCGTGATCTCAGACAGAGAGTATAATCTCTTTTCATTACAACATCAAGTTTCTTTTCTCTGTTTCAGCCGCTTTCATCCTCCTCTCATCTGCCCATCTGTAGCCTACGTCAGTCCTTTTAAATGGCCGTTTAGTTTTAAACGCTCGAAGTTACGAATTAATGCTCCTGAATCAAATAGGCTGTTTTAGAACATTATCTTATACTCTTTAAAAAAATACATATACATAAATATATTGCCAAAAATGGACTAAATATATTGTTCACAACATTCGGGAGATCTTTATTCCAAATAAATAATTTAACATGGATATCATGAAATGGAGAAGATAAAAAACTCTTCTCACTAATAATTAAGAGCAAATTGGACATTTGCATTATCTGATTTAACTCACAAGAAGACATTAGGAATTACTCACCTTATTAAAGCATATATCTAATCTGTAAACCTTCTTCTGCTCGCGGTCACTTCGCGTTTTGGCGGCAATTATAAGCCCGCGCTCTGTTCTGTTATTTATTTTTATTTTATTCTCCGAAAACACCCATCTTCAACACGATGTTACCAGCGTTTTTGTAATTCATGTTTTCTTGTAGTTTTCGCAGGTTAATCCCTCCGGTCCCTCTTCTTTGACTTCACTCACGCGGTAATCTCCGAGCGCGCGCGCTCCTCCTCATCCTCGCGGTCTCGCGCTCATGTGGGTGACCGACCGGCGGATAACGGGGGAGGAGGAGGAGGAGGAGGAGGAGAAAGATGCGAGCCTGTCACTGCGATTATGTTCACTTCAGATTGATGTCAAGTGAAATTCAGTACAAATTAGTCCAGACGTGATGGATGAGGCGATGAAAGACCGCAGGATTGAGTGTTTGCTTCTATCTGTGGGATAAATGCACTTTTTTCCCTTCAGCTTCACAGATTTTATTCTCAGAGAGAGTGTTTCTCGTTTTCCTCTCTTGTCAAAGTATTTTAGCATCAAACCCAAATGTTCTGCACATATTCAGGCTCAGAAAGACCAAAACTGGCTCTTTCGGGATCTAGCGATACACACTTTAAAAAAATAAGGAGTTTTTTCGCAGTGATAGACTTAAAACAATAAAGCTCCGTTATTGATAGTACAGGTTCCATGAAGAACCTTTAACATCATTGGAATCTTTCCATTCCACAAATTATTCTGTAGATTATCCAAATGTTCAAAATTAGGAAATATAACCATTTTTGGTTCCCCAAAGACACTTTCAGTGATCAGAAAATGTTAAAAGTCTAAAGAACCTTTCAATATTCCATGGTTTCCATTAAAGGTTCTTAATGGAACCAATAAAGAAGAGTGCATGACCCGAAGAAACTGAAAATCCCAGTGTATCTGATGAAAACAAATCATACACAAACACAAAAATGAACCAGTTCACCCAAAACACACGTCCTCTGAGCCACCCGCTGCTCTCCTGACTTCTGATCTGTGTTTCTGTCCTGATTATTTGGTTTGAGAGATTCTAGAGCAGTGACTATACATGGTTTCTATGGAGATGCGCAGTTGTTGTGTGAGCTCTTATTTTCGGCGGTGGAGGCCTGAATGAGGAGGTGGGCAAATCTGAACATATGACAGCCGTGGAGTGACAGTAGGAGTGTGTGTGGAGAAAACACTGAGAGAGACGAGCCGAGCCGAGAGGATCCTGCTAGGACATCATGGAATGAGGCCGCATTTAACAAGAAGACTAACAAAATGTGCTCTTGTTGTATCAGTGCTCGCGTTACAATCAAAGCAACTTTAATACACACACATACACACACATATATATATTTTACCAGCCATGTTTTTTGAAAATAGGCAGTAATGACACCAAAATTCAAATTTTGACACAGCTAAAACTACTATAAATGTAAAACATTTGAAATAATGTTTAAAATTAGTAATAAATAAACAGTATGTAATTAAATACGAACAAATAATCAAATTACAAGCAAAGCAGAAATAAATACAATATAACAAAGATACACATTAAATACACAGTGTCTTTTTTCAGGGAGATTTAACAGAACTTCTCTTTCACGTCTTCTGCGCTTCTAACCCAGCGATTGGGTTGTTTTAACCCTGCGATTGGGTTGTTTTAACCCTGCGATTGGGTTGTTTTAACCCATAGATTGGGTTGTTTTAACCCGCGATTGGGTTGTTTTAACCCTGCGATTGGATTGTTTTAACCCAGCGATTGGGTTGTTTTAACCCTGTGATTGGTTGTTTTAACCCATAGATTGGGTTGTTTTAACCCGCGATTGGGTTGTTTTAACCCTGCGATTGGATTGTTTTAACCCGGCGATTGGGTTGTTTTAACCCTGTGATTGGGTTGTTTTAACCCATAGATTGGATTGTTTTAACCCAGCGATTGGGTTGTTTTAACCCTGTGATTGGGTTGTTTTAACCCTGTGATTGGATTGTTTTAACCCTGCGATTGGATTGTTTTAACCCATAGATTGGATTGTTTTAACCCTGTGATTGGGTTGTTTTAACCCTGCGATTGGATTGTTTTAACCCTGCGATTGGATTGTTTTAACCCTGTGATTGGGTTGTTTTAACCCATAGATTGGATTGTTTTAACCCAGCGATTGGGTTGTTTTAACCCTGTGATTGGGTTGTTTTAACCCTGTGATTGGATTGTTTTACCCAGCGATTGGGTTGTTTTAACCCTGCGATTGGGTTGTTTTACCCAGCTATTGGGTTGTTTTAACCCTGTGATTGGGTTGTTTTAAGCCAGCGATTGGGTTGTTTTACCCAGCTATTGGGTTGTTTTAACCCTGTGATTGGGTTGTTTTACCCAGCGATTGGGTTGTTTTAACCCTGCGATTGGGTTGTTTTACCCAGCGATTGGGTTGTTTTAACCCTGTGATTGGGTTGTTTTACCCAGCGATTGGGTTGTTTTACCCAGCGATTGGGTTGTTTTAACCCTGCGATTGGGTTGTTTTAACCCTGCGATTGGGTTGTTTTACCCAGCGATTGGGTTGTTTTACCCAGCGATTGGGTTGTTTTAACCCTGCGATTGGGTTGTTTTACCCAGCGATTGGGTTGTTTTAACCCTGCGATTGGGTTGTTTTACCCAGCGATTGGGTTGTTTTAACCCCTCCATCTTTCAGCATTAGACCATCAGCAAATCCGGAGTTGAACTACTCCATTGCTGCTCCGGAAAAACAAACTCCATTCACTGTCCCATTAATGCTGGGTTCTTTGGGAAACTGAATAGGGTTGTCTTGCCCTGATAACCAAAAACACACTTCTTTGCTATCATTGTTGATTTCATGAAGTCCTGTGACCTGTGCAATGCAGCCAACGACTTCCCTAATGCCGAGCAAAGTGTGTTTATGGACGGGATTTTGCTCTCTCGCTGTGTTTGACTTGTGCATGTCCTTCCGGGAGAAGAGCCCGTACAAGGAAATTCCACCCTTGTTGACGTCACATAGGCCTATACTGGAAAAAAACTTTCCGAAATTTGTGGGAAACCGGAAAGTGTATTTTTGGCATAGAAAATCAAACGTCAAACTTATTTTTGAAACTCTGTCCATGTTTAGCCTGGGAATCCAAGTCTTTAACAGTGTAAAACTGCAGACAAAGAAAAAACACACTCACTGCTTGGCTGAATAACTTTAGTCACTTTAATAAAGACCAAATAATTAAAGATATGTAATTTACAGTGAAGACTGTGCAGTTATTTGCTTCCTTTATTAAATGTCTGTGCACTTCAGATCTGTGTACACACAGTAACGAGTAACAGAATGAGCTGCTTTCACGTCTTCTTGCGCTTGAATATTTATATTGTCAAGGCATAAACTTTATTGAGATGCAGCACTGGCCCATCCACTATCTATAGTTCACATTTGGATTTCGACTCTCATTTGGCAGTGTTAATTTTAGGCCCTGTGCTAAGACTGTGCAGTTATTTGCTTCCTTTATTAAGGGACATGGTGAAGGAAAAAATATTTGTCAATGCTTGTTTTTGCAAATGTTTTGCGTTTCTTTGAGAAACTATGCCTTCGCTTGCAAAGAGCTCAAAAGGATTGGCAAGTGAGCGCAAAGTTTTTAGGAAGAATGCAAAAGCATTGATTTATTATTATTATTCCTACCATCTCATATTTTTTTCCCACCACCATGTCCCTTAATGGGCTCTGTATTAATGTGTTAGCAAGGATGCGGTCACATTTCCCGCTGTTTGGCAAATTTCCGCAGGTGCAATCCAGTCATTCCAATTGGAAACGGCGTGCGAAAGTTTTCACCCCCTTGCATTTTTCACCAGGCTCAAATTGGTCAAGCCATAATATAGGATTTTTTGAAGGTCCACCCGCAAACATGACTATAGACATAGTGAGATAAATGAGATTGCACCAATTGGGCAAAATGTTGGTGTGTTGGTGCTTCATATCCACTGACAATGAATTAAAATAAGGTAGCAGTTGAATATGGCTATAATTATTCATTTGTTTTGACTGGATATAACATCCCGCCTCTGAGAGAAGAGAGACAGACGCTCAGACAGACAGGTGATCCTCTCTGACTCAAGCGGGACATGACCCGAAACCTCAGTACCACACACACACAGGGTCGATGGCGGTAGCATGAGGTCAGAGAGTGAAGGACGCAGAAGTCAGGATGAAGCCCTTTCAGCCGAAAGACCCAACACTTTTTCCATACTTTGTCATTGTTTACATCTGTCAATCATCCCAAATCCCAGCAAACAAAGATATAAGAATGTTTTGCTAAAGTTTCCATTAAATTATTTCTAAATATTCTGAAGGGAATATTCTCTGAGCGCTTTATTGGTTATTGCAAATGTTAGAGAAAACATTACGAGAGTGTTCCATTTTAGAATGTTTCTGTGCTAACGTTCTGAGAACATTCCAGAGAACGTTGAACGAACGTTCTATTAACGTTACTGGAAGAACATTGCCAGAATGTTGGCTAAAGTTCTGTGAACGTTCCATTTGTTTATGAGACAATCCTCAGATTTATCATCTGCTCTTCAAACATGTGACAGCACAACAGAACAGAGTGATCGTTTGAGGCCTGTGTGTGTGTGTGTGTGTGTGTGTGTGTGTGTGTGTGTGTGTGTGTGTGTGTGTGTGTGTATTAATAGCCTGTAATCGCCTCTGGGCGTCCTGATAAATTCCCACGACCTCTGATCGACACACCATTGTCTCTCTCAGTTTTCCAGATTTTCCTTTCCATCTCGAACGAGACACACACTGCTGTCCTTCTCTCTGTTTCTCTCTCCGGTGTTGTTCTCTCTTTTTGCCGGTTAAGTAGCTTGTCCTGCGTGTTGTGGCGTTCGCGCAGTCGTGTGGAAACTGGCTCGTTTTCTGCCGTTTTGCACACCACTGCCGTGTCCCGCGGTTATGTAAGACAGAACCTTTGCTAACTTCCTAATTTGATCCCGAATGGTTGACTGCTCCACTTTCTGTCACACTGAGTTTACACGCGACACTCGTTCCATTCAAACGCACTCACAGCACTGAACGTGAACCACTCTTCCAGACATCAGGAGAACACAGACGAGCGGCAGAGTCCGGATATCAGACGCCAAATATGAAACAATGCCCTGCTCGTCCGCGTTTGTCTCAAACTGGGAACGTTCTCAGAACTTTGGCTAACGTTCTGTCAATGTTCTCTCACAGTAATGAACAATAGAACGTTTGTTCAAAGTGTTCTGTTTCTTTAGAATGAGCTCAAAAGATTATAGGCTACATCAGGTTCACTGTAAAAACATTTTAAGCACCATCAACTTGGATGTTTAAGTAATTTCATCATAAATTACATTAAATTGACTTAAAATTTGAGTAGTGGGGTAAGTTGACCCACCCCCTTGGCAACCCACACTTGTACTGTCATGTGATCATATATTTTCGAACTACCCATCATATTGGTGATTTAGCAATGTATACAACCATGCAAATCATTTAGCTAAATATTAGCCTGCATTGGTAAGCTAGCTAGTTTTGTCCAAAATGGCAGCTATGGGTCAAAGTGAGCCAAATGCTGTGGGGTAAATTGAGCCAGTAAATTACCCCTCCATAAGGCACTGTTGTTGAGTATGAAGCTCAGTGTTTTATCACGCAACTGGTTTAGTTTATCATTATTTATTTATTTAGCGAACATTGCCGAAAAACTACCAGGCCAAGAACCTTTTTCAATGACCTTCATTCATTCATTCTAATTCAGTTTGTATTTTATTTTATTTAATTCATCAAACTCTGTTTAGGCTGTTTTTGGGACAGTTTGGTGTTCAACATTTTGTTTCAGAAATGCAAACAATTAAAGATAGATTATTGAAATTTAAACTTCATTTGGTTGGCTTTGTGTTAAGTTAGCTTTAAGAAAATAAATATGAAAGGAAATTTGATTATTATTGTACTATTAGATTTAGTTAGTCAGTTTACACCCAGGCGGTGCAACTTACCCACTGACTCGGATCAACTTACCCCTAACATGGGGTAAGTTGAGCCACATTCTTTTTTTTTTTAAATAAAAAGCCATATTTTTAGAAGCCGTTGTCAGATGTATTCTGATCATTTATAATGATAGGAAACATCCTGAAATTACTCCAGGTATACTTTCATTGTTCTTCTGCCTAATTTTCTCTTATCTTGAGGACAAAACTGGCCTATCTTACCCCACTCTCCCCTATCTTAAAAAAACGTTGATAGTTGCTTAACTTATTTTGATGAGTTAAAGCAATTTAAAAACACGTGTCATAACTTAATGATAATATGATTTTTGTATGGAACGTTTTGAAAGTTCTGACATTCCATTTTTTTTAAAACATTCAGAACGTTCAGGAACATTCAAAAGTAACATTCCTGAAATGTTTGCAAACTGACGGAATGGAATGTAATGAACATTCTTAAAACGTTTAAAAACGCGAACGTTCAGAGCACACTCAGAAACAACGTTTGCAAACTGTTCTTAGAACATGTAAGCTGTTATAATGTTTTAGGTTCTTACACGAGTCATACATGAATAAGTCGTTCAGGATCTGGAGTATCTTCTGTCTGCGTTTGGATTAGTTCGTCAGAATGTGCTGTGTGTGTGTGTGTGTGTGTGTGTGTGTGTGTGTGTGTGTGTGTGTGTGTGTGTGTGTGTGTGTGTGGTCAGTATTTGAGCGAGTTATCCTGCCCTCTAGAGGAAAACACTGGTATAGACACACAGTTCACTTAATCCTTCGACTCAACTGATTTTGCACTATTGCTATTTTGCCTACTCCATTTGAGCTATAGTTATTTTACTTTAAATTACATATTTTGCATTTGTTTTCACATTGCATGCCGCTGTACTGCCGTGACAATGCAAATATACAATCTCAGAGAGAGAGAGAGATGGGGGGGGATTTAAATATACCCAAATCAGCGGATCTTTGTGGTCTGTTTCACAGCTGAACTTCCAGTATTTTCCACAGAATGCTACGATACACCTACAAAGCCAACCGACGAGCATCTGCACAAACAAACAACATCTACCCAAATCTATCACGGTTGGATAACATGATATTAAAGAAACACACATATATCGAGAATAAAGGCTCTTTACATGGAGGAATGAACCTGCGGTTAGTAAATCACTTATCACACAAAAACACAATTTGTTTATTGCAAACACTTGGACAAATACAGTGAAACCTGCTTTTTTTCAAAATTTTGGCCAGCCATTATGAAGCTCGGAAGACCCAGGACATGTTTTAAAAGGGATAGTTCACCCAAAAATGTATATAATGCATGCTATTTTTACCTCAAATCAGACAAATCTCATCTAGTATTCCCCAGCGCCATTACTTCCGGTGAATAAGGTCAAAATACCGGCGCGATCATAGATATATTTACATAGATGCCTCATTCGAAAGATCCGCATGCACTAAAGAGGAATCTATATATCTATATCTATAGATATGATCGCGCTGGTATTTTGACCTTATTTGCTGGAAGTAATGGATGTGTTTTTTACTCTCATAGAAACACACCCCACTGCCACGCATTATACGACTGACAGACTGCAACGGTTGGAGTTAAACATCTTCATTTGTGTTCGACTGAAGAAACAAACACACCTACATCTGGGATGCCCTGGGGGTCAGCAGATACACATCACATGCTCATTTTTGGGATTACAACGATTGTATTCGTCTGAAAGAAGAAAGCCATTTACACCTAAAGCCCGGGATACAATGCACGATTTGAGCAATCCTGTAAGATCATTACAGATCACTAGTGGTAAACTAAAAGACCATGATGCATTGCACTTTGACAGTTGTAGTTTTTATGTGTGCTGAAAAAAAGAGTGTGTGGCGGAAGACGAAGGGCTATTTAGAGGGGATTTAGCGGCATGTCACATTTTTATTGGCTGGTCAGTAGACGTGGGTCGTAGCAGCAAACACACTGTTCGGTGATTGTAGGATATCTTGGTCCGTGACAGCGCCATCTTTGAACCGCTCTCGGTGTAATAGGACCACCGATTTGCAGCCACGGTCACAGAAATCGTTTCGTTTGAGGCAGCCGAAAATCATGCAGTGTGTCCTGGGCTTAAGGGTGAGTAAGTCATGGGATAGTTTTCTTTTTTTGTTTTGAGTGAACTGTCCCTTTAAAGGCGCGCGCCGTAGGAGGTGTTACGCAGGTCGTGAACGCGCGTGGTGAGGAAACCCGGATCCTGGTCAGCCACGTCACCGATCAGCGGCGCGAGCGCACAGACTATCAGAGAGTTGCAGTAAATCAGCCCTACTGCTATTATACCTGATCGATTATAACAGCCGGAGCGCGTCTGGGTATGAGGCGCGCGCGCTGAGCAGCACACAGAACGAGTGTGTGTGTGTGTGTTATTTCTGCAGGACGAGCCTCTGATCCGCTGCATAACTCTATAAATCCAGCGCTGATTACTGATCGATAAGATGAATATCTTCCGACTGTCCGGAGATCTGTGTCATCTGGTCGCCATCATTATTCTGTTCCTGAAGATATGGAGATCCAAATCATGCGCAGGTAATGTGTGCTACTCGTTATTATAATGTGTTGTTGTGCACATCAGAGCCTGTGGAGAAGAACCGGATCTTATTTAGACTTTATTTGCGCTTGGTTTAAACGCGCCCGTGACGCGAAACGCGACTGATTGCGCGTCTGTGCGCGCGGAGTGTGTGGCGTGTTTACGTGGCAGCCGAGCAGATCTTCAGGGGTTCCTCGAGCTCCTCTGTTACCGTTATGAGTGTTGTCTTCTGGTCTGATCTCGTGTGTGTGTGTGTGTGTGTGTGTGTGTGTTTCAGGTATCTCTGGGAAGTCTCAGGTGCTGTTCGCGCTGGTCTTCACCACCAGATACCTGGACCTGTTCATTGCCTTCATCTCCGTCTACAACACCGTCATGAAGGTAAAGACTGTGGACAGATCCGGCCCACATCTGGCACATGTGGATTCAACGCGTGGGCGGGGTCTGCTTCTGTCTGGGAGCCCATTTGTGCCACATAAATCATGCTTTGGTAAATCATAATTATGACAAAATAATAATTAAAGTAGAAATTATGAGACACAAAGTCATAATTAATTATGGGATCAAGTAAAAAAAAAAGACATTAAGTCTAATTATTAAATTAAATTAAATATTATGAAATAGTCATGATTATGAGATCAAATGTTTAAATGGAGGTACAAAGTAGAAATTAAAAACATACGTTGAAATTGATATATAGTTGAAATTATGAGATACTAAATCATCATTACGATTTAAAAAGTATAAATTATGAGATACTAAATCATCATTACGATATAAAAAGTATAAATTATGAGATACTAAATCAAAATTACAATATAAAAAGTATAAATTATGAGATACTAAATCATAATTACGATATATAAAAAGTATAAATTATGAGATACTAAATCATAATTACGATATATAAAAAGTATAAATTATGAGATATTAAATCATTACGATTTAAAAAGTATAAATTATGAGACCGTCATAATTATTAAAAAGTATAAATTATGAAAAAGTATAAATTATGAGATACTAAATTACAATTACGCTATGAAAAGTATAAATTCTGAGATACTAAATCATAATTACGATATAAAAAGTATAAATTATGAGATACTAAATCATAATTACGATATAAAAAGTATAAATTATGAGATACTAAATCAAAATTATGATTTAAAAAGTATAAATTATGAGATACTAAATCATAATTACGATATATAAAAGTATAAATTATGAGATACTAAATCATAATTACGATATATAAAAAGTATAAATTATGAGATATTAAATCATTACGATTTAAAAAGTATAAATTATGAGACCGTCATAATTATTAAAAAGTATAAATTATGAAAAAGTATAAATTATGAGATACTAAATTACAATTACGCTATGAAAAGTATAAATTCTGAGATACTAAATCATAATTACGATATAAAAAGTATAAATTATGAGGTACTAAATCATAATTACGATATAAAAAGTATAAATTATGAGATACTAAATCACAATTAAGTTATGAAAAGTATAAATTATGAGATACTAAATCACAATTACGATATAAAAAGTATAAATTATGAGATACTAAATCATAATTACGATATAAAAAGTATAAATTATGAGGTACTAAATCATAATTACGATATAAAAGTATAAATTCTGAGACCAAGTCATAATTATGATAAAGTATAAATTATGAGATACTAAATCATAATTACGATATAAAAAGTATAAATTATGAGGTACTAAATCATAATTACGATATAAAAAGTATAAATTATGAGATACTAAATCACAATTAAGTTATGAAAAGTATAAATTCTGAGACCAAGTCATAATTATGATAAAGTATAAATTATGAGATACTAAATCACAATTACGATATAAAAAGTATAAATTATGAGATACTAAATCATAATTACGATATAAAAAGTATAAATTATGAGATACTAAATCACAATTACGTTATGAAAAGTATAAATTGTGAGATACTAAATCATAATTACGATATAAAAAGTATAAATTATGAGGTACTAAATCATAATTACGATATAAAAAGTATAAATTCTGAGACCAAGTCATAATTATGATAAAGTATAAATTATGAGATACTAAATCATAATTACGATATAAAAAGTATAAATTATGAGACCAAGTCATAATTATGATAAAGTATAAATTATGAGATACTAAATCATAATTACGATATAAAAAGTATAAATTATGAGACCAAGTCATAATTATGATAAAGTATAAATTATGAGATACTAAATCATAATTACGATATAAAAAGTATAAATTATGAGACCATCATAATTATGATAAAATATAAATTATGAGCGACTAAATCATAATTACGATATAAAAAGTATAAATTATGAGACTAAGTCATAATTATGATAAAGTATAAATTATGAGATACTAAATCATAATTACGATATAAAAAGTATAAATTATGAGCGACTAAATCATAATTACGTTATGAAAAGTATAAATTATGAGACCAAGTCATAATTATGATATCAAAAGTATCAATTAGGAGGTATTAGGTCAATTAACTGTCATAATTTTATGTTTTATATCATAATTATGATTATATCTACTTTTATTTCAAGTACTTAGTATCTACATTTTTAACTATTACTTTTTATCTCATAATTTGAAAATATCTCAGTATTTTAATATTTCTACTTTGTCATAACTTTGATTTACAGTAGCATGATTTTGTTTTTCATATGACTGAGAGGGGCTTCCATAAAACACACACACAGTTGATCTTTTATTATTATTATTAGCACTGATTTGTTATTATAGTTCATTCATCACTCATTGATCATTTAAAATATTGCAAAACTCATGGTCGAGCTGCAGGACTCATGTGACTAGTTTCCTTCACACCACAAACACTCAGACTGTGTTCCTGCAGCAGGTCATGGCTTTGAATCCCACTCTGAAGTCACTCTGGATCAAATTCATGAACAATATTTTATTGTATAAACATCATCATAAATATTTTGCTCCAATTTCCCAGAAAGTGGCGATTTGGTTCTCTTGAACACATGAAATGGACACACTTTTGACACTCAAGGGTTTTTTGTAATATTTTGCATCTTTGGACATAAACGCACCCAGTGTAAATCCTGTCTGTGTGTCAGGTGGTGTATCTGGTCCTGGCGTACGCCACCGTCAGCCTCATCTACTTCCGCTTCAGGAACTCGTACGACTCTGAGAGCGACTCGTTCCGCGTGGAGTTCCTGCTGGTGCCGGTGGCCGGTCTGTCGTTCCTGGAGAACTACGCCTTCACGCCGCTGGAGGTCAGAGTTCAGCACCAAATGCTTTAGATGTTAAGATGAAACACTGACTACAGACTTTATAATTTCACTGTTAACCCGAATAAATTAGCAAAACTCAAAAAATTTAGTTAATGAGTTACATAAAAAGTACATTTAACCTGATAATTGTCACTGGCCCACCAGTGTTAATGTTGACAAACTATATATCATTTCAAAGCTTACGAACTCGAGATTCATCCTGTGAAATTGGTTTTGAAATCGGACCTTGCATTACCATGGAAACGGTACTCTAAATTCTTATAGCGGGCTCCTCCCCTAGTGGGGGTTGTCATGTTTCATATTACAACATTTAGTTTAATTAACTATTTTATAATAAAAACTTTGTTAATCTTGACAAAACACATATCGTCGGAAATGTCTGAGTCTCACGGTTGTATATCTGCCAACTGTTTTGTGATATTTGGACAAAAATAAATTAAAAAATCAATGGATTTTCAATGACACCCGGTGGCTATTTGTGGTACAGCGCCTAAACAAAATCTCATGGGAACTTCAATTTTTGTGATATCAACTTCAAATTTGGAACACAAATTGGTTAGACATATGGCTTGAATTTGATACTAATTTTAGTGTACACAGAATTTTGTAACATATATATTTTATATAAAAATATTAAATATTTATTACAGAGCATTTGATGTTCAGTAAATTTAAATTTCCATAACTTTTTCATACTTTTTTTTTTTTGAAGTGATTACCAAACTTATGCTTATACTCCAAAGCATTCTTGAATTGCAAACATTTAAGCTTGGATAGTGAATTTTCATGTATATTTTCAAAAATGGGGGTGACACTTAACAGGTTAAGTTAAGAAATTCAAGGTTTAGGTAAGCATAACTCTTGTTGAGAATTAACAGAAGTTTGGATGTTTGTTTCATTGGTTGGTCACCATTATGGAGATCAGCGTTTGCTTTAGTTGAAATCTCTTGATTTTTAACATTATATTTTCTCTGGCTGCTGTAACTGTGTGTATAGGACACATTTTTTTCGGCAAGGAAAGCTAAAAGAGAATACATCCAGGTGATGTTGGTTTTTTATTGATGATATCAACATAATTATTATCTGGATTTAGTTCAGCAGTGCCATAGTCATGTATGAAGGATTTTAAATGCATAATAAGACACACATTTTGAAGTACTGTGTCATTTAGACACAAACAGACCTCAAGAATCAGCGTAAGAATCTCAACAATGGTGACAATCAAAAGCTTCATGCTGCAATGCATGCTGGGTATTGTCTTTGTGCGGTGAGTGCACTTTGACCTCACATTGTGACCACATCACGAGTATCCTGGCGCTCGTGGTGAGATCACTGAGAGATCTATTTGTTGACTGAGATGATGTAATCTCAATTTAAATATTTTTAATAGTGGAAACTTGGCTAGCTTTTAATAGCTGGTAAATGCTAACTTGTTTATTAGTAACACAATGCTTTGATAGCATTAGCATAGCGATTGCTGAATGAGTACAACAATAAAGAAGATTATCTATCTATATACACTCTATTGCCAAAAGTTTTGTGACGCCTGCCTTTACATGCACATGAGCTTTAATGCCATCCCACTCTTAATCCGTAGGGTTTAATATGGAGTCGCCCACCCTTTGCAGCTCTAACAGCTTCAGCTCTTCTGGGAAGGCTTTCCGCAAGGTTTAGGAGTGTGTTTATGGGAATTTTTGCCCATTCTTCTAGAAGCGCATTTGTGAGGTCATGGACGAGAAGGCCTGGCTCGCAGTCTCCGCTCTAATTCATCCCAAAGGTGTTCTGTCGGGATGAGGTCAGGACTCTGTGCAGGCCAGTCCAGTTCCTCCACACCAAACTCGCTCATCCATGTCTTTATGGAGCGACGCTTTGTGCACTGGAGCGCAGTCATGTTGGGACAGGAAGGGGCCGTCCCCAAACTGTTCCCACAAAATTGAGAGCATGAAATTGTCCAAAATGTCTTGGTGAAGCATTAAGAGTTCCTTTCACTGGAACTAAGAGGTCAAGCCTCACCGCTGAAAAACAACCCCATAATCCCCCCTCCACCAAACTTTACACTTGACCCACACCAGACTCGTCCATGGGATGGTCCGACAGAGAAGCGTGATTGGTCACTCAGAGAACACGTCTCACTGCTCTAGAGTCCAGTGGTGGCGTGCTTTACCCCACTGCATCCCACGCTTTGCATTGCTCTTGGTGATGTAAGGCTTGGATGAGCTGCTCGGCCATGGAAACCCATTCCATGAAGCTCTCTCCGCACTGTTCTTGAGCTCATCTGAAGGCCACAGGAGTTTGGAGGTCTGGATTGACTCTGCAGAAAGTTGAGTGACCCTCAGCATGCGCTGACCCCGCTCTGGGATTTCACTCCGTGGCTAAGTTGCTGTTGTTCCCAATCGCTTCCACTTTGTTATAATCCCACTAACAGTTGAGCGTGGAATATTTAGTAGTGAGGAAATGTCAGGAATGGCCCAACCTATCCCGGTCCCACGCTTGAGTTCACTGAGCTCCTGAGAGCGAGCCATTCTCTCACAAATGTGTGTAGAAGCGTCTGCATGCCTAGTGCTTGATTTATACACCTGTGGCCATGAAGGGATTGGACACCTGAACTCAGGGATTTGGAGGGGCAGCACAATACTTTTGGCAATATAGTGTATCTATTCATCTATCTATCTAGCTGTTATTCTATCCATCCATCTATCGCTCTATCCACTATCATCATGAATGTGTGTTTGTGTAGATCATGTGGACGTTCTCCATCTATCTGGAGTCGGTGGCAATCCTGCCACAGCTATTCATGATCACGAAGACGGGTGAGGCTGAGTCTATCACCACACACTACCTGTTCTTCCTGGGTCTGTACGCGCGCTGTACCTCGGTAACTGGGTCTGGCGCTATCACGTGGAGGGATTCTTCGACCAGATCGCCGTGGTGTCCGGCGTCGTCCAGACCATCTTCTACTGCGACTTCTTCTATCTCTACTTCACCAGAGGTCAGCAGACATCATCGTTTGTTTCATGAAACTATTACTGGACTCTGATACTCATCTGTCTGTCTCTCTCTGCAGTGCTGAGAGGAAGTGGAAAGATGACACTGCCAATGCCTGTGTGAGGTATTGGATCAGGCCCCGCCCCTTCGCTAGGCCACACCCACCAGTGACATCATCGCCGCCCGCCACTGTAGTTCTTGTGTTTGAGCTGCACGAGCGTCTGCGGTGTAATCGTGCCTTACAGTGACCAGATCTGCTGGACGAGTCTCGTGTTTGATGCCTTAATGTTTCTGTTCATAAATAAAGTGTGTGTGTGAGTGTGTCTGTGTGTGTGTAACACTCCACATTCTCCATAGCTCTGTTTCTCGTTTATTCTAATAGTCTTGTTTACGTTTTTTTCTGTAGTTAATTTGGCAAATGATTTTGTTGTTTATCATCGCCTATGCAATATTCTTGCATTCTTTTAAGGGACGTTTGATTGATTGAGATCTTTGTGTGCCAATATACCAGCGAAGATCATGAATGTTTGTATAAACCACATTTCAGTCTGAGAATGACTTTTAACGGATGTGTGACAATATAATAATGATTTTTTTAGTGAGCTTATATGAAGATGGACAGTTTGTCTGTCCTCGTTTTTATAAAGTGTGTTTTATAAAGCATGTCAATAAAGAGTTTCTCTCTCTGTGCGTGTGTTCACCTGAGCGAATGAGCACAAAACACACACACACACACACACACTCTCTCGGGTCAGTCTGTGGGTCACGGGTCTTTATTTTCAGTTCATAAAGTCAATCAGACATTATCATTAAAGCAGTAATATTAATGTAATCATGAGGAAACATTCAGCTAATTTTAGCCCCAAATCAAAATATAAATATATAGTGTGTGTGTTAGTGCAGGAGTGTCTTCTTGTGTTTGTAGAGCACTTTAGTCCCCTCTCTCACGGCTCCGCCCATCACTTTAGCAGCGGTTGTGATTGACAGGGGCGTGGAGGCGATGGCCGCCACCCTCTGCACGGCTTTGACCTTCTTCCCTTTGCCCTTCCTTTCTCCATCACGCCGGACGCTTCCACCGCGCCGCGCCCCACAGCGCTGAGCAGCTCGTACCAGAACAGACGCTCCGCCCTCTTCTTCACCTCTTCATCCTCCTCCCCCTGCTCCTCTCCCAGAATCCTCTGCTGCATGTGGCGTACGGCGCTCTCGGCCTGCATCAGCATGTCTCCGGTGTAATGTGCTCCCGAGTTACGCTGACTCAACACATCGATCTTCTCCAGCAGCTCGGTGACCTGTGACCTCTCCTCGTGACCTTTAGTCAGGTCAAATTTGATTTATATAGCACTTTTCACAACACGCATTGTTTCAAAGCAGCTTTAATCATGATGATAATATCTTCATGCTGGCTTGATATAGTTACATTTTGTGACAATGTTTGATTGTTTATAGTTATGTGTCCTAACTTTATATACAGAGCTGTGAGTGTATCCCGAAAAAGTATTCACAGCGCTTCACCTGTTCCACATTTTATTATGTTACAGCTTTACTTCATAATGGATTAAATTTATTATTTTCCTCAAAATCCTACAAACAATACCCCTATAATGACAACATGAAAGAATTTTGTTTGAAATCTTTAAAAAATGTATTTAAAAAAAAAATCACATGTAGATAAGTATTCACAGCCTTTGCTCAATACTCAGTTAAAGCCCCTTTGGCACCAATCACAGCCTCAAGTCCTTTTGAGTATGATGCTACAAGCTTGGCACACCTATTTTTGGGCCGTTTCTCCCATTCTTCTTTGCAGGACCTCTCAAGCTTCATCAGGTTGGATGGGGAGCGTCAGCCATTTTCAGATCTCTCCAGAAATGCTCAATCGGGTTCAAGTCTGGGCTCTGGCTGGGCCACTCAAGAACATTCCCAGAGTTGTCCCATAGTCACTCCGGTGTTATCTTGGCTCTGCGCTTAGGGTCGCTGTCCTGTTGGAAGATGAACATTCACCCCAGTCTGAGATCCAGAGCGCTCTGGAGCAGGTTTTCATCAAGGATTCATCTTTCCCTCGATCCTGACTAGTCTCCCAGTTCCTTCTGCTGAAAAACACCCCCACAGCATGATGCTGCCACCACCATGCTTCACTGTAGGGATGGGAGTGGCCAGGCGATGAGCGGTGCATGGTTTCCTCCAGAATTTACTGTATAACACGGAATTTCAAGGAATGTGTGACATTTTTGAAGAAAAGCAGGTTAGTTCACGTAAATCACGATATAGACGTGTCTGTTAATATAACATTTAAAATACGAATCCTGCATGCTCTGCAGGTCTCTGTGTGAATGAATGGGTCAGACGTGCGGTTTCACACACACACACACACACACACACACTCACACTCACACTCGCTGTGTTTTCAGCCTCTAGCCTTACTATATGAGACATGAACTTCATCTCCAGAGCCGCTCTGAGAGTCACTTCATCAGCATTTTACCGTTTCATTAGAGAAAAAAACTCAAAGCTCTTCACGGCAACCCGTCAAAATAAAAGTTTGGTTTAACTTGACAGAAATATATTTCTAATTCTGTAAATAATTAATAAAAAATTAATCAAAACTTAATTTTTAAGGAATGATCTAAAATTGTATTCAATGTTTTGTAGAGGTGTGACGAGATCTCGTGCCACGAGATCTCGAGAGACTAAACTGTGACGAGATTTCTCGTCGAGGTAAAAAGATTGACACGTGACGAAAAGACAAGTGTGTGTTATGAGTGTGTGTTACATGTAAGTGGACTGGACTGTGACGGAAGATTCATTGCGCAACAGAAGCGTCAGACAAATGTCTTGTATTTTAAATTGCACGTTCAGCACCACCGCTCCCTATTCACAGAGTACTCACAATCGCGAAATTGAAAATGAAAGTAAACGGGATAGCGGATTCAAACGCAATTGCAATACGTTACCGCAGTTTGAAAGTGACTCCTTGAGGCATGCAAATTTCTCCCAATATGAAAGCTGTCTAGTTGTAACCATCTTTTAGCTCTGTATCATGCTTGAAGAAAAAATGTGGTCTCTATTTGCACTTTGAATATTGAGCACTTTGATTATAGTTATTGTTTGCACTTAATATGATTAATCTGTGGGAAGGAGTTCAGTTAGGAGGTCAGCAGAAGCTCATGTGCAGTTGTAAGGTCTGAAGAGACGATCCTACAGGAAAGGAGCCGGTCAGTTGAGTCTGTGGCAAAACCTTTACAGTGCTTAAGTATTGTTGTCTTTTACTGCATAGATAATTCACACTCAGAGAGTAGAACTGAAATGACATTCATCACAAGATGATGAGTTAAAACATTTCAAATGCACCTGCACACAATTTTCTAGTCATGTGTTTTATCATTGAGGATTTCTTAAAAATACCAGTAAAAAATCTTGTCTCGTTCTCGTGATCCCAATCTCGTGTCTCGTCTCGTGAGATAAATGTCTCGTCACACCCCTAATGTTTTAATTTGAACAGTAAAGATCATGTCCAGCACATTGTTTGACAAAAAAGTTTAATTTCATATGATTAAAAGTTAATATAATTAACTTTTTTTGTCTTCAGTCTTCATTTGATTACCAGAAAATACACAACACAGAATTTGTGGAGAAAAAAAAAATCTAAATTAAAATTGTTTTTATGAATTGTATTAATTAGACATGATTTTTGATTATTAAAATGGAATCCAGAAAACAGTATTTGGTAAAAATAAGGCCATAAACATGAATAAATTGTTGATAAATTGTATACGTTTCATTATTTTAATTAATTAGACATGCTTTTTGATTACTAAAAAAAATATTTAACCATTCAAATGGAGTCCAAAAACGGAATTAGGAAAAAAATCAAATGGAATTTGGGAAAAAAAATTATTTCATAGGGCCTTACTTCTAGGATACTCCAGACGGGCTGTCATGTGCCTTTTCCTGAGGAGTGGCCTCTGTCTGGCCACTCCCCCACACAGGCCTGATTGGTGGAGAGTTGCAGAGATGGCTGTTCTTCTGGAAGGTTCTCCTCTCTCCACAGAGAATCGCTGGACCATCGGGTTCTTGGTCACCTCCCTGACTAAGGTCACCCCCCCCCCGATCGCTCAGTTTGGCGATCTTCTTCCATGTATGGATGATGGAGGCCACTGTGCTCATTGGGACCTTCATCATCAGAAATGTTTCTGTCCCCTTCCCCAGATCTGTGCCTCGATACAGTCCAGTATCAGAGGTCTACAGACAATCCTTTGGACTTCATGGCTTGGTTTGTGCGCTGACATGCACTGGGACCTTATATAGACAGGTGTGTGCCTTTCCAAACCATGTCCAATCGGCTGAATTGACCACAGGTGGACTCCAGTCAAGCTGTAGAAACATCTCAAGGATGATCGGTGGAAACTGGAGCACCTGAGCTCAATCATGAGTGTCATGGCAGAGGGTGTGAATACTGATGTGCATGAGATTACATGTCCAACGTCATATAAAGAGCTGTACAATTATACAGCTATATTTTGGAACTATATAAACAATCAAGCAGTTGAGATTTGCATAGTATATGCTTTACGTGAGTAATACTGTATGTATGTGAATAAAGTTGGATATGTTTATGGTAATTGTACAATTAGTTGTTTAGTAATTAGTCATGTATGTGGTGGAATACCTTTAGTGTTATCAAACACGTGGAAGCCACCCGCACACTCGCACACAAACTCCCATAGTTCAGTGCTCTCCTTCAGGAAGTCCTCGGCAGGTTTCGGCCCGAGCGCGTCGCCCCACGTGATCAGGACAACGGTGAACCGGAGCGCCTGCGGTCCGAACGCGGCACGGATCCAGTCGAGAGTGGCGCTGCCCTCACGGGTCATCCGTCCGGCCGGCAGCAGCAGCAGGAACACGTGCGGACCGGGCTCCGACAGATCCACACTCCTGCTCAGCTCCACACGGACCTCATCAGGGCTCATGCAGGTGTGGAAGAACCCCGGGGTGTCAATCACCCGTAGGCTCCGCCCATCCACCACGCCCCCCGCGCGCTGGCAGCGGCTGGTGACGGACACGGGCGAGACGTCCTTCCAGAACGCGGACCGGCCCAGGATGGTGTTTCCCGCCGAACTCCTGCCTGATCCCGTCTGACCCAACAGAACCATCCGCAGCTCAGAGGAACCGTCTAAGAGCAACAGACAGGACAACAACCGTCACAACTCCGTTATATAATAATATACCGGTAAGCAAGGTTTTTCACACTGGGGTCCGGGGAAAAGTTTGGAAATAAACTGTATGTGTTTTTTTGTGTATAAGTGTGTGTGCGAGTTTTCTTGTCTGTTTTGCACTCCTGATGTTTTAGAGATTCACCCCTTCACTCTTGAGTCTTTTCTGCATCCTGGCTGATTTGTAGACTGTATGCACAAAAAAAATGTATTTTCATATTTTTGCCAATTTCCCATTCATTTCCTATGGGGGTCATTTTTGACCCGAAGGTCCTGAGTGTGACAATTTTGTTTTATGACCACTTAGACTTTTCAAATCCTGTCCCAAAGTACCAATAAAGTCATCAAGTTTCAGACCATTCTGATGAAGCTACGATTTTTTAAAAATAATTATAAAACTTAAGATCCACTATAGTGGTAAAAATTTGCTATTTCGTAATAAAAATGCTCAATGTGTCCACCGGACGGCACCGATATCATTAAAAAAATGCTTTCATGAGGCCTAGGCTTGACTCTAAAATAAAATACAGCTTTAATATAAAAATTATCTATATGCGGGTGATTTCCATGTTAAGTCAATGTAAAGACACGTCGAAGCACGTCTGGAGGTCCTGAGGCGCGGTGATGGATGCAATTTCGCCTTGTTCCTGTGAAAGAGGCAAATCGAGAGTCTTGCGTGATACGCACATTACGCGTGAGTGATTTTATTTGGTGCTTTTTGTGCATTCGCGTCTGAGTTGAAAAATCTGAACATCAGCCATCGTGCAAACAGACAACCGCCTAGCACTTGCGCCACCCACAAGAAGCGAATTTAGCCTTGTCTATTAGATACAATATGTTCAAGTGTCCAACTTGACGCGATAGACGCAAATTTGACGTTTAATTCGCATTCCGTTCGAACACAGAATTACTGTGTGGAGCTGTATAACAATGATTAGTTTCTGTCAATGATCCAAACAGAGTCTAATAAAACACATCAGATATTAAAGTGTCTTTGGTTTTGACTGTCATGGTTTCTTCAAAATAAAATCGAGGGTATGATGACATTGATAGGTGACACACAGTTAAAATCGCTTATTTCTCTGGATTTAAACATTCTTGGAGACATTTGGGATAATGTAAGAACACAAGTCAACAATATATAGTTTTAGTGGTTTTTCCATGTTTTAATCCAAAAATCTTACATATTGTGCCTTTAAAATAAATAAAACGTGATTTAAATAAATACACGTGATTATATAAAATTGTAAATAAATAATAAATTAAGTAATACAACAGGATTGCAATTTTTAAAGGATTTTTCTGTCAAGGACTTTCACATACGAGTAGAGTATACCCAGATAGCACACATACGTTGGGCCGATGTCGGCCCTAGAGCGGACGTCGGCCTCCAATTTATAACATCTAATAAGTATCGGCCAGGCATAGGCGAATAGCGCTTTATTTCCAGCTCGTCGGCTTTGGGTCGGCCCAATATACTGGAGGCCGATGTCGCGTTTATTTGCTCATGCCCATTCATCACTTGCAACCAACCAAGGCGACGTGGTTTAAACGTGGTTTAAAGGTAACTTTTAGCTGGAGGAAATCAGAAAAATAACAGGCAGTTTGTAATCGCAGTTTCTCACTGCAACTGAATGGGTTAGACGAACAGTTTTAGCTCAGAAATGTTCATAATCTTGTGCCAACGTTTTTGTAAGTAGCCAAACTGTCTGAACATTTGTCATCCCTTGCAAAATAAACTGACAAGCTCATTAAACTGGTAATGGTAACGTTAGATGTTTATTTATGTAATGCTGTTGGCTGCGTGACTTTAACGGGCGTGCGCGTTGAACATTCAAACACTGAAGAAGTTACCATGGAAACGGGCGGGCTGGCAGCACAGTAACGGACACGCTCCTGTTGTTTTCTCTGCTTTCAGGTAAGTTTAGTCCCTAAACTTCACACAAATAATATAAAACTGTTCCGTACACGTTTCTTACTCGTAATAGACACGCTTCTGTCGAATATTTACTTTATTGAAATAGTTCAGTGCCTTTGAAAAAGTCTGTTAGCAACCGTTTCAGAACAGCTAACGTTATTGCTAATATAACGTTAACGTTAAGTTACCTTAGCTCTTATGAAAGTGAGTTGTTAATCACGTCTTAATGTGCATTAGAGAGTCTTTGATAGTTTTGCTGGTAATCTGTCAATGGGTTATTGGAAGCGAGTTAATTTATTTAAACTAACGTAACGTTACTATAAATTCGATGAAATTTCATGGTATACAAATTACATTGATTACATTTAATGTTTAATACCAATTACATTTAATAGCATTTTTTTCTGTGATTTCAGTAAAAAAATAATTCTACAACATCGGAGCTAGACACAGGAGGATCCATGGGCTGCTGACAGGGAGGTAGGAAACTCAGGTGAACTGAGGGAGCTCACAAAATCATTCATATTTTTTTCCCCACAAAAGTTAACACTTTAGTAAGGGGAACAATTCTTAGCCTGCATATTTGCTGTTTATTAGCATTAAGCACATATCAATACTTGACTTGCATGACCTAATTCTATAACATCCTAAATCCTACCTGATACCTACACTTAAACACTAAAAACAACTAACGTTAGCGTTACCTTACTATCAATTAAGCAGTAAATTAAGAATTTGAGGCAAAAGTGAATGTTTCCCATACCAAAGTGTTAGCCCACAATATATTTTACCTATATCACAGAGCATGTTATTTTCTTTTGCAAAATTATTTTTTTTATTACAGCTTGCAAGGTTCTGACATCCAAACGTAAGTATCACTGAGCAATGTGAAGTGAAGTAAGCCTAAAACTAATTCTGTTAAGAAATGATTGTATGTATACTCTGTATATTCTACTTTCTAATCTGCATTTGATCTCTGCTCAAGCTTGTTTCCTTCTAATAAACCTGACATTATATAGGCTCTGTGATAAAGTGTTTATGTTCCTAGATTCTCCCATGCTGATGGCCTGCACTCCTGTTGAAGAAAATTTCAGGCTAAAAACCAGTTGACTAGTAAGCAAAACCTCAAAATATACTAATATTCAAAAGTTTGGGGTCTGTAATTTAAAAAAGTTTAACATTTTAACATCATTAACACCAGGTTGTTTCAGTGAGACTGTCTGAAAAGCCTTTAGGGTAAAACAAAATTAGACGAGGTGACATCTAATGTTATAGTTTGTATTTATGATAAACTATTATGATAACAGGATGTTATGGTCATTAATATATTTTCTCTAGGTCTGTTTTGAGTTACATTTCTAGGCACCATACAACAGTGCCCCACTATTTGTATGTATATTTTACTGATCAATTCTTAAATACTTTTACTAAATACTTAAATACTTTATATGCTGACTGTGGTTCAGGGGGTCAACAACTTTAATATATAATAATATTAATATAATATTAATAATATATTAATATATGGTATTTAAGTTACTTTTCAGCTTACTCACTGCTCATACTCTTAGCCTCTAAAATGTTTGAATTACATCACCAATACCATATCAGGGGGTAAAGATATCATTACAGTTCTTACAGTAATGGCTGTGCCCTTGTTTTTACCAGATGATACATAAAGCCCAGCGTTTGGTGTTGAGATTCTTCAGGACAAGGCCTTGATGCCATCTACACTTGGTACATGAAGATGGTGAGTTTCCCAATAGCGGTCACTATCCCAGATCAAAAGACTGAACACAACAGGCTTCAATCTGTATTAATCTATTTGGATAGGTTTAATTTTACATTATTAGTCTGGAAAATATACTCAAAAACAAAGCTGTTGAACAAACTTAAATTAGGGAAAACGTTTCCACAAAATTAAAAAAAAAAAATTTCAACATCTAATTTGTTTGAAATTATCTGTTGTAATCTTGTTATTTGAATTTAAAGGGTTAGTTCACCCAAAAATGAAAATTACCCCATGATTTACTCTCCCTCAAGTCATCCTAGGTGTATATGGCTTTCTTCTTTCAGACGAATACAATCAGATTTATATTAAAAATGTCCTTCAAAGCTTTATAATGGCAGTGAATTGTTGGGTCATTCGGTCCATAAAAGTGCATCTGTCCATCATATAACTGCTCCACACAGCTCCAGGGGGTTAATAAAGGCCTTCTGAAGCGAAGTGGCATGTTTGTGTAAGAAAAATAAAGATATTTAAAACTTTATAGACTAAAATAACTAGCTTCCAGCGGTCAGCGGTACGCTTTAACCCCTGACGCGATGTAGGAGTAGTGTAAGCTTTAACTATAGAGTAACTATAGTGTCCGGTGAGCTTAAATCTTAACCACAGGTTTGAGAGATGGTGGTGCGCACTGCAGCCTAACTTCACCGCTCTAAGACACCAGCATTCCAAGCGTGGCTAAACACCCCCTAACTTTAGTGCAATATTAGAGGATATTTTGCTCAGCGTAGACTCACGGGCACACACAAACAGAGCCAAGCGCGGTGCTATCGTCACATTTTAGCTACACTGAAGTAGGTTGCTTTAAAACAAATCTTCTTTGGCGAAATTACACGTTTTAAATAACCCAAACGGGTTGACACCTCTTCATGACCTCGCAAACGCGAGAGATGAGTTTGTGTTTAATTCAGATAAAGTAGCCTACATCGCACATACAGATTTACATTTTGAGCTAATCATATTCATCATTGTAACACAGCTTGTTTAATTAAGTTAGTAGCTATAAATATTGCTCGTATCTCCTCAGCTGCCGCGCGAACTGCCGCGCGAACTGCCGCAAATGAAGCCTAAATGTTCAGTGTCGATCCTGAAGCTCAACACACAGTTGTCTTCATCTAAAAATAGCGAGACTAAATGATATTAGCAGTGCTGATGCCAGTCTCTCTCGCATTGCGGTCTTTGATCTCGCCATGAGCTAAAAACGAAAGTTAAAGTGCGACACATTCATTGCGTTTTACCGTGAAATGAGTTCCGCGTCTTAATTAAAATCAACACATTAATGATTTCTCTCATCCACCCGCAATTTTTGGGATGTTTACCCACCTGAATCGCAGATTTAACCGCGATCCGCGCATACTCCGAGTCCTTATACACAAAAATATATATTTCTGCAACATCCGTGTGTAGTTAAATGAACTAACGGCCGAGGCAGATGATTTTGCCTCGAGGATTTTTTCAATTCGAGTAACTCGAGTAACTCGAGGAATCGTTTCAGCCCTACATTAATCATACATTTTGTATGAAAATGCGACAAGGCTTCTCACAAAATGCCATAATAAAGGAATATTCAGAGTATTTCTTCAAATATTGTCTATTGAGCTAAAGTTAAATTGAACCTGTATGATATTTTGTGTTACCAGATGCAATACTTTGTATGTATGTACAATGGATTTTGAACTGTACTATTTTTGTTACAGGTTCTCTGGGAATCCCCAGTTGAAGGCATGAAGACATCAAATGTTTGCCTGGACCGATGTACCAACAGTCCACCACACTGACCTCTGCTTTTGCATGGATGGCTGATTACTACCATGTTCTGTGAGGGTATTATTATGGAAAATTTAGCACCTGTGACAGTGGAATTTGAAGTTGTAAAGAATAGTCACACATCAGTACTTAAAGTCAGAAAAAGTTTTTTTTAGAAGTTGCAAACTTTTCTCTCTTACAAAGAATACAACAGTTAAACCTTTTCATATTCTTATTTTCAAATCTCACAATTTAAGACATTCATATGAGCATATGAATGTCTTAAATTGTGAGATTTGTAGAATAGGACTTGATATGATGTCAAGCTCTGCAGAGTCTTTTTATAAACATGAATTCAAAATTTAATAGTATATTCAAAAATATATCTACTCGACTTTACCACAAAGGTGTAAAATGTAGTGTGACGGCACATTTATTCTGCGGTTGCTGTATCAAAAAGTGTGAAGCCATGGACAAATGTTACTTGTTAACTGATATGTGAGATCTCACATAATATATGATATAATATCTCATATCAAAGTATGTGACGTTCCACTCACACACGTGCTCTATCCCGTGATAAACATGTTCTTGTCATTATTAATCAATCAGTAATCAACAGCACCACCCCGAAACTACCCTGCACTGTAGAATTATGGTTTTGGAATGAAATTAAAAGTAGCTAATTTATTATAAATGCTTCTACTTTACAATTAATATGTAAGATTGTGGAATGATCTAAAAACATTAGCCTAAGAGTTTATTCATTTGTGATTTGTAGAATAGTATTAGTACAAATTTAACTCTTGTGTTTGTGAGAGAGAAAAGAAAACGCTACATTAACGTAACTCTCGGTTCCCTGAGAAGAGGAACTAGTATTATGCGTTTGCTAACGCCACGGGGAATTCCTTTCCTCGAGATATTGAAGCAAAATTTTTATCCTAAAAATTACCATATAACACGCAGTGCAGCTGCACAGCTCTCAGCAGGAAGCTGCTGCGTGTTGATTGGCTGTGCCGCTGCAACTGCAGCAACCTATGGCGAGACCGCTGGGCGGACGGACCAATCGGGTCCTCTATATTCCCGCCACAAGGGGCAACAGAATTTGCATAGCCAAGGGTACATAACTCCCTGTCTCGCTTAGGTTAGTCAGGTTAATCGACTGAGCGACTCTGAGAAAGCAAAGCACGGTAGCAACGCAATACTCGCTTCTCTTCTCAGGGAACCGAGGTTACGTTAGTAACCGGCTGCCTCTTCGAGAGTACTCTCAGACAGCGTTTGCTAACGCCACGGGAACCAATGCAAAACGCCGTGCTTGCTTAACGGCTCTGAAGCCCGGAGACACCATACCCCAGCCGACCTAAGTGGCCGTGAACATGGTATCATGAAGTCCAATATAAGCCAGACCTGAGTCGGGCCATTTAATGAAGTAACACATAAGATACAATATATATTTATATATATATATATATATATATATATCTATATATGAGTAGACCAGACATAGTCAGGTCATGAATAGTGAATGACCAGATAACTGAGTCATATAAGTGCTTATGGACTTATACAAATACTTTACCCAGGCCAGAATACAGCCTTAATGGGTCAGATGTATTTACACAGCAAGAAGCCCAGCCTGTAGGGCAGGAACCTCTAAATTATAAAACCTGATAAAAGTGGACGGTGAGGCCCAGCCTGCCGCACAGATATCATTCAAAGAAATGCCAGCAGACCAAGCCCACGAAGAGGCCATGCCTCTAGTCGAATGGGCTTTGACGCCAAAGGGCAGCTGAGATTTTAGACTCATAAGCCAGTGAGATAGCATCCACTATCCAACGTGACAAGGTCTGCTTTGAAACCACTGATCTGCGGGTGCGGCCGCCAAAGCACACAAAGAGCTGTTCAGTGTGCCTGAAAACAGCAGAACGCTCTATGTAAATTCTCAGCGCCTGACAGGACAGAGCAAATTAGCATCCTCTTCATCTAACGATGATGAAAGTGCTGAAAGTGAAATGACCTGTGCTCTGAACGGAGTTGAAAGCACTTTAGGCACGTGATCCATGCCTTGGTTTGAGGACGACTTTAGAATCGCTTTGGCCCAAATTCCAGACAAGAGGCGCTCACAGAGAGCGTGCAGATCACCCACCCGCTTAACTGATGCAATCGCCAGCAGAAAAGCGGTCTTTAGTGACAGGAGCTTTAAGCTCACCGAATGCAGAGGCTCGAATTTAGAACCTTTCATGGCATCCAGGACTGTAGACAAGTCCCATATAGGAACTGAAGGGGGCGAGGTGGGTGAAGCTCTCTAGCCCCTTTAAGGAAGCGCACGATAAGATCGTTTCTTTCCCAGTGACAGTCCGCTCACTTGAATGTGTGCGCTGCATAGCGGCCACATACACTTTGAGCGTGGAGGGGGAACGACCCGCTGGCCAACAGCTCTTGTAAAAATGAGCACCTCTGACACTTCACAATTGTGTGGGGTCAGGGTCCGTGTTTTACACCAGTCTGAAAAAGACTGCCCATTTGCCTGAATAGAGCGCCTGGTCGCGGGGCTCTAGCTTCAGCAATAGTGTTTAATACATTTTCAGAGAGGTTCTCATGTACCCGTTGATGGGCCAGACATGAAGCGCCCATAGATCGGGACGGGATGCCAGATCTGCCGCTTCGCCTGCATGAGGAGTGTCTCCTCAGCGGAATCGCCACGGAGCAGTATCTGACATCTGACTTAGCAGTGAGAACCATGGTTGATTTCTCCAAAGCGGGGCTATTAAAAGCACAGCGCAGTTGCTCTCCCAGATCCTCTCTATAACCTGAGGTAACATTGAGACTGGGGGAAAAGCATAAAGAGGAAGATTGGGCCATTCGTGGGCCAACGATCCTTGTGCTTGGAGAAATATGTTAGCATTGAGCATTGTCTTGTGAGGCGAAAAGATCCACTTTTGCCTCTCCAAACCTGCCCCAAATTGTCTGAATTGTGTGTGGGTGAAGAGACCACTCTGCTGGGGACACTTTGTCCCTGGACAGCATGTCCGGACCCAAATTCAGAATGCCTGGCACATGAGTCGCCCTCAGCTAACTCAGGTTGCGCTCTGCCCATATTAGGAGTTTTTCCCATTGCGTGCAGATTGAAAGATCTTAGACCGCCTGGCGATTTATATAAGCTTACCACCGACCTGCTGTCCGCTCGACTAGGACGTGGTGGTGCTTTATGTACGGAAGGAAAGCTCTTAGCGATAACGTGACCGCTTTCATCTCTAGACAGTTTATGTGAAGGCTCTTTTCCGAGTCTGACCAGAGACCGAGACTGGCCTGCCCTCGTGAAGGCTCCCAACCTAGGCTGGATGCATCTGTCGAGATAACCTTCCACTTCGTAACAGTGCCTGCTCACCCCGCCTGATACCAGACAGGATTTTTCCAAGGAGCCAGAGCCAAAACACAGCTGTGATCTACCTTGATTCGTAATCGCCCGAGAGCCATGCGTGAGCTGAACGCGGCGATTCAGCCAGCGCTGTAATGGGCGCATGTGCACAGACCAAGTCTGAGAACTGGGGCCGCCGAGGCCATGAGACCCAACATCCTCTGAAAGTGTTTGAGAGGGTGAGTGCACCGGACCTGAGGGAAACCACTGGTTCTGAACAGAGAGCGCCACTGTGACGTCAGCCGCTGCTCATCTGCAGTGAGTCCAATACTGTTCCCAGAAACGAAATGTTCTGTGTGGAGACAATGAGCTCTTGCCACGTTGATTCTGAGGCCCAAACATTTCAAATGGTTGAGAAGCCAAGATCTGTGGTTTAATAACTGCATCTCTGACTGAGCTATTATGAGCCAGTCGCCGAGATAGTTGAGAATTCTCATTCAAGCCTCAGCGGGTTAGCGCCGCTCCATGCACTTCGTGAACGCGGGGGCCAGAGATAGACCAAAGGGTAGCACCCTGTATTGCATACTTTCCTCGAAGGCGAATCTCAAGAATGGCCTGTGATGAGGGGCTATCTGTATGTGGAAATAGGCATCCTCTAGATTCACAGTGAAAAACCAATCTCCCGGCGAACGGCGCGAGGATTTGTTTTGTTCTCAACATTCTGAACGGGCGCTTCATAAGGGCTTTGTTCAGGTGTCTGAGGTTCTAGGATGGGTCTGAGACCACCGCCCTTTTTGGTACAAGGAAGTAGCGACTGTAAAAGCCCGACTCGCTTCTGTGAGGTGCACGGCTTCCACCGCCCCTTTTATTAACAGTTTTGATATCTCGGTTCAAGCACGTGACTTGTGTCGCTTCACCGTTGTCTCCTCCACGGCGAAAGCGTGGTTCAAGTAGCAAACTGTAGCGAGTAACCTTGTTTTATTATGTTCAACACCCATTTTGAAATGCCGGGATGGCCTGCCAGGCCTCGCCTTCGGCCAGGGGCTGGATTAATTTGTGGTCGAGTCGCTGAGTAACAGGGACTCGGTGGCCCGATAATGTTGGCGTTAGAGTGGCACTTATGAGGAATTGTTTCCCGCCGCTGAGTACAGGGGCTGGGGGACATAGAATATAGGTGCTTGTGTACAGGCGGCAAGCGCTTTGAGCACGGGCTCGTTGTCTGTGGGGATAGTGTTTCCAGCCACCTGAGTGCAGGAGCTGGGGAACATGGGGGAGTGATTGAGTGTAGGGTACATGCTTTTTTGCTGGCACACTGCCTACAGAGAAAAACTCTTTCGTGACTCCATATGGGTCCGCCGTAAAACGCGCCAGTGTACAGGCGAGCCGCTTGCTTGGGCTCGTTGACTGTGTATGTGATGTTCCCAGCCACCTGATTGAAGGGAGCTAGGGAACGTTTTTGAAGAGAGCGAGGTGGTAAACCGCCGAAGCGGCATTATCCAACCTCTCTTCGTGCTCTGGCTAGGACGGCTTAGGCGGCCCAGGTTTACGACACATTGCTGGGTCGGGACCTCGACGCCCGGAGGTTTGCGCTCAGAGCGGAGCGCTGTCTGGGCTTGAAGCCCGCACGAGGCTGGCTGCTGAGCTGGCTGCCGCCTGCGGGCTGGGCCGGTCCAGCTTTAGCATGGCGGCTAGTAGAGGAGCTGGAACGCTTGGGCAGGAAATGTCGCATTGCCTCGTGAAGCCTTTTGTGCCTCAGTGAAGCGCCCGTGAATCCAACCACGGAGGGACCGATAGTCCTGAAGGCGACATGGGCGCCCAGGAAAGCAGTCTTGTCCGAGTCCTTCATCTCGGCAGTTAAGCCACAGATGGCGCTCCAATACCGCAAAGTTGGCCATACATCTGCCGATCGCCTGGGCGTTGGCCTTTGTGGCACGCAGGAGCTGTCAGTGGCGCCGCAGATCCTCAGAACCTCGTTATCCGGGACAGACTCATCCAAGGAACGGAGGAGTTTGGCCTGAAGACTTGAAGCACCGCCATAGAGTGAAGCGCTGACGCCTGGCCGGCGGAGGCGTATGCTCGACCGGCGAGGTTGGAAGTAGTGCGCAGGCTTTGGAAGGGTGCACAGCCTTAGACTGCCATCCTCTGGCGGAGGGCGGGCAAAGGTGTCGCGACGGCTTCCTCGAGGGGAGGAAGGGCTTGATATCCTCTTTCTGAGCGCCATCGACCACCGAGAGCGCTGAAGAAAAGGAGGACTTGCGAGAAGAAAATGGCGCTTCCACGACTTGGTTAGTTCCTCGTGGACTTCCGGAAAGAAGGGAGCGGGTTTTTTGAGCGGTTGGTTGGCGACGGTTCTAAAAACCACTCCAAGTCTGCTTCTCGTGGCCTCGGTTGAGACCAGTCAATGCCGAGGTCGCCCACGGCCTTGGTGAGCAGGCGATGAGCTCAGCGCCCACCGAGGTTTTGCGCCGCTGGCAGTCCGCGGGCCGGCGGCGCGGTTCGAGACGGTATCCGACCACCCGCTGGATGCAGCAAGAGAAAGGCTGTCATTTCCTCTTCCTCCTCCGTCCGCCGGCGAAACAGCAGCCGCCAAACGAGGGGAGCTGTGCTGTTCTCGACGAACATGACAGGCGATGGCGAGGCACGCGGGAAATGACCGGCGAAGGGCTCGCCAGAGCGCCCGGGGCCTCTGGTCGCGACGCTTTCTTTTCCGTGGCTCGAGAGGCTGAGAGCAAGGGACGGATTCTGGTCGAAACTGGCGAGCCGAGCCCGGGGTCTGCAGCGCCAGTTCGCCGACCGGCAGCCGCCTGGTTGAGTGCAGTCGCGCGCGGTCTCGCCCGAGACATGATGCGCAGATGATGCGTCGATCTCGCCCGCAAGAAAACCTCTGCACGAGGTACAAGAATGGGACATAGTAATTGTAAAAGGATATATGCCGGATGGCGCAGCTGGAAGGCAGGCTGAAGGCGAGATTCCGACGCCTCAGGCTGCAGAGTTCCGCTGCGCGTGTCGACGCAGGCTTCAATCCAGAGCTCAGCGAGGTGAGTCGCTGAAGAAGAATTAATCTGACTAACCTAGCGAGACAGGGAGTTATGTACCCTTGGCTATGCAAATTCTGCTGCCCCTTGTGGCGGGAATATAGAGGGACCCGATTGGTCCGTCCCGCCCAGCGGTCTCGCCAGGTTGCTGCAGTTGCAGCAGCACAGCCAATCAGCACGCAGCAGCTTCCTCCACTGCGTGTTATATGGTAATTTTAGGATAAAAATTTTGCTTCAATATCTCGAGGAAAGGAATTCCGTAGCGTTAGTAAACGAACACGAGAGTACTCGAAAGGAACTACAAGTTTACAAATCCTAATACATTTTCTCAGTGACTTTACTGAAATATTCTCCACTGTCACAGGTGCTTAGTTTTGCTACAATAATATTAGATATTATAGAGCACATGCTTAATTTGAGTCGATGTTCTGGTTACATTTTTATTACACATTAACCAATGCCAAACCATGTCCATCTTATTAACAACTATTGATTTACTATGTAATCAATATATAAACAATTGATATTTAATTGTTAACAAGAGATTGCCTGGACCCTGCTGACCCAATCAGTATTTCTCATCCAATGGTCAAACTTTAGTTTCTCTAGTATTCCTTCTCATGGGTATTTAATAATGACTTTCCAGTGTGGGTTAAACTTCTTTTTTGGCTCATAATATGTATTTTATTTTTGAAAGTAATTACAGTAAAAATATTTTCTCTATGCTAATGAAATTTTGCTTTACGTCTTTGTCACTTTTTTTCACCCAAGGAGTTAACATTTGCTGATAGTATAATAGTTACAAAGAAAAACTGATTCATCTGCTATATTCTTCTGCCCTCCATTTTCAAGGGTAAGCTTTCTTTAAACCATCTTCTCACCCATATGCATTTATTTTGTGGAACACAAAGGAGACTCATTGGAAAATAACCCATGATTTGAGTCTCATTATGTTCTGACTTGCATCTCCATTTGTGCTCCAATAAAAATCATAGGTTTGGTACATGATCAGTTATTCTTGAGTAAATATTGCTATTAATTTTTATTTTATTTTAACTTGACTGTTTAGTCTGTCATTTACCTGTATAAATATTGGTTATTTGAATGTAAATGCCTTTTCTATTAGTCATATTGAAGATTTGTATAGGTCATATATTGCTCTAAACATGTAGGCTATCTGTAACTGCTTTGTAAATATTAAAACAATGTTAACTGAATGTAATGTGTGATTATTACAGAAACAAGCTAATTTATCTTATTAGTACTAATTATTTGCTATTTTGTAAACAGAAACGTCTTAACTGTAAAAAAAAAACTTTAAGCAAACTGAAATCAACATCGTGTTTCACTCAAGTGACATCGGCGTCGTTTCAGCATAAGGTAAGCAAATCATCTGCGTAGATTTACGTTAGTTTTGAATGGCTTGTCTGACGTTGGTCTTTGATGCAGTGAGTAACGTTGATTCTATGCCAGTGTGTCATTTGGGTGTAGCCCGAAAGGTTCGACCTAAATGAATAAAGGTCCTAGAAAGCCCGTGCAGAGTGGCCAGGATTTACACTTGCATCGTCCACACGTCGGCCGGAGAGCATTCGCGATCAGATGCCGATGTCTCGGCGACATTTTCCCAATTAGCAAACGCTCTCTGAGCTACGTCTTGCCGATGGAACTTTGTGCATCGGGTCGACATCGGCCCAACGTATGTGTGCTATCTGGGTATAAAAGCTGGATCTTTTAGAGTTTAAAGTTCTCAATAAGTCAATTACGATCATTATTAATAGGACGAAGCACTGATGAACGACATTAAAATGACTTTAATCCAAATGAGTCCGTGTCCCTTTAACTGTCCCGCAGCCGTTATTCTCACGCGACGGCCGTCAGATAAACTCGCGCTCTTTCTGGATCATTTCACTGGGTTTATTCTGGGGTTTATTCTCACTCACCAGCAGATGAAGATTCGCCTGTCTCCGCCATATTTCCCACAGACGACCGAGACTTAAAGAGACAAACCCTCTCACACGTACCTCAGAAAAATACATCAAACATCACAAAAACCGTCTAGAGCGCGCGGAGGTCACGTGATCGTGTGACGAATGAATCTGAACCTGCCGCGTCTTCAGTTTTCAGGCTAAAAAATGTATAAATACACACAATCTCATCACATTTGAGCACTTTGTACATTATGTGAACATACCAGTAGCTTGTTTGTACTGTAAACATTCAAGTGCATATCTTTATCTGGTATTTATTATTACAACTTTATTCAAAACAAAGCAACACAACTGTTTTTCTTCTTCAAGATCTGTTTACAGAGAAGGTGCTTAAAATGTATTATATATTAATTATTAATTTACCAAAATAAGACTTCATGAGACACAGACGTACATATCTTTACAAGTGAAATATACAATATAAAAATATTATAATAAGTTCATTACATATTTTTACATATATTCGTCCCCGCGTGCATCAATGAGCCTGGGCCGCCCATGACCCTGTGGCCGGTTCTCCACTGTTCCTTCCTTGGAGCACTTTTGATAGATCCTGACCACTGCAGACCGGGAACACCCCACAAGAGCTGCAGTTTTGGAGATGCTCTGACCCAGTCGTCTAGCCATCACAATCTGGCCCTTGTCAAACTCGCTCAAATCCTTACGCTTGCCCATTTTTCCTGCTTCTAACACATCAACTCTGAGGACAAAATGTTCACTTGCTGCCTAATATATCCCACCCACTAACAGGAGATCAGTGTTATTCACTCCACCTGTATGTCGGGGTGTATTTGACACATCTCGTCTGTTTGAGATGAGTTGACTGTGATTGTTGACGTCGTGTCCATCAGTGAGTTTGGTGACCTTTGACCCACTCCACCAGACTCCTGCCGGGACGCTCCGTGCGGCTGGAGAGCGGAGCGGTGCCGTCATCGGGACTCTCTGACAGGGCCGGTTCTGGATTGGTCAAGTCCAGATCCTGCAGGTCTGACAGACTCCCTCCCAGCAGATCCAGCCTCTCGAACAGGTCCATCATCTCTGACGGCAGGTCGCGACCTCCGGCCGCAGGGGTCACCGAGACCTCAGGACCGCTCTCAGTGGTGTAGAGTGAGGTGGTGACCCCGTGTGTGACCTCTGACCCTTCAGACTGAGGAGCAGGACAGAACGTCGCCCTCTGCTGGAAATAACAATGTTCTTTATTAGTGTTTAACATATCATAAACTTTCATCTGTTAACCTTTATGATGTGATCAGCTTCTGTCTTTCAGTGATTTATAACTATACATTTGATTCACCTGTGTTGAGCGTGTGTGTAGGAGGCGTGTCCTCCGCAGCGTGGGATCTGATTGGCGGTCGGGAGGTCATGACCCGCCCCAGAGGCACCGCCCCCTCGGAGCTCTTGGAGCGCAGCGTGTGAATGACATCCATCAGCCAGCGGCTCTCTCTCCACAGCGCAGACAGACTCTACACACACACACACACACACACACCTGTGAGTGACCCGTCAGCGTGAGTGTGTGAGAGAGCAGGTAAACACACACACACCTGTGCGAGCTGCGTGACCTGAGCCAGTCTCTCCGTGGCCTGCATCACCTCACTGCTGTCCAGCGCTTCCCTCAAAGCCTGCTGGGAAAGACGGACGTCCAGCTCCAGCCGGATCCACAGCTGACAGAACTGAGACAGGAGGTCCGCACACACACACACACACACACACACACACACACACACACACACATTTGCAAGTTACCTCACTATATACACTGAAAAAATGCTTTAACGTCAAATTATTGCAAATTCACTGTCAAATGTATGATTTTTGGAAGTAAAATCCTATTCAATTCCTTATTTAGCATTTGCGTTTGGGCATTTAGATGATATCGTGTTTTGTTTTATGGTTTTATGTCATTTTATTTCTTGCACGCTCATGTATTTCCATTAGTTTGTAATGTTTGTATTAAGGTGCATGTAAAGTGCTTTATGGGTGTTTGATAGGTGGTTGCTAAGGTGTTCTGTGCAGTTGCTAGGGTGTTCTGGGCAATTGCAAGGGTATCCTTGGTGGATGCTAGGCTGTTGCTAGGTGGTTGCTAAGGTGTTCTGGGCAGTTGCTAGGGTGTTCTAGGTGGTTGCTAGGGTATCCTTAGTGAATGCTAGGCTGTTGTTAGGTGGTTGCTAAGGTGTTCTAGGTGTTTGATAGGTGGTTGCTAAGTTGTTCTGGGCAGTTGCTAGGGTGTTCTGGGCAATTGCTAGGGTATCCTTGGTGGATGCTAGGCTGTTGCTATGTGGTTGCTAAGGTGTTCTAGGTGTTTGATAGGTGGTTGCTAAGGTGTTCTGGGCAGTTACTAGGGTGTTCTGGGATGTTGCTAGGGTTTCCTTGGTGAATGCTAGGCTGTTGTTAGGTGGTTGCTAAGGTGTTCTGGGCGATTGCTAGGGTGTTCTGGTGGTTGTTAGGGTATCCTTGGTGGATGCTAGGCTGTTGCTAGGTGGTTGCTAAGGTGTTCTAGGTGTTTGATAGGTGGTTGCTAAGGTGTTCTGGGCAGTTGCTAGGGTGTTCTGGGTGGTTGCTAGGGTATCCTTGGTGAATGCTAGGCTGTTGTTAGGTGGTTGCTAAGGTGTTCTAGGTGTTTGATAGATGGTTGCTAAGGTGTTCTGGGCAGTTGCTAGGGTGTTCTGGGCAATTGCTAGGGTATCCTTGGTGGATGCTAGGCTGTTGCTAGGTGGTTGCTAAGGTGTTCTAGGTGTTTGAAGGTGGTTGCTAAGGTGTTCTGGGCAGTTGCTAGGGTTTCCTGGGCAATTGCTAGGGTATCCTTGGTGGATGCTAGGCTGTTGCTAGGTGGTTGCTAAGGTGTTTGATAGGTGGTTGCTAAGGTGTTCTGGGCAGTTGCTAGGGTGTTCTGGGTGGTTGCTAGGGTATCTTTGGTGAATGCTAGGCTGTTGTTAGGTGGTTGCTAAGGTGTTCTTGGCGATTGCTAGGATATTCTTGGTGGATGCTAGGCTGTTGCTAGGTGGTTGCTAAGGTGTTCTGGCCAGTTGCTAGGGTATCCTGGGTGGTTGCCAGGGTGTTGCTAGGCAGTCGCTATGGAAAATAAAGTTTATCATTATTATATGAATATATGAACATTATATCACAGCTATTCAGTGTAAAATACACAGGTCCAACATGCCATCCCAGTGAAAACATGGCAGTTATATTAAGTACGGTGAGCCGGCAGTGTCTGCAGTGCTAGTGTGTGTGTGTGTGTGTCAGCAGCAGTGGCTGATGGGAGTTTCTGACCGAGCTCAAACATGTGCAGTGGGACAGTGAGGCCGTGCGGCTCCAGATCGCCCTCTCCTGGCCAGCGGCGGCAGCTCAACTCCTCGCTGGGCGGCAGCAGCAGCAGCAGAGACACCTGATCGCCCGCCTGCAGGAGCTCCTGCGTGTACACGCGGTAATCACACGCCTGCACACACACACACACACACAGTGATGACGGGTTAACATGACCCAGTTCCTCAAACTGATTCAAACCTTCTAAATCGCCTCAGACAGAAATGATTCTTCGACTTAAACATCTCAAAGATTGAGCATGGGGAACGAATCATTCCTTTGAACAGGTAAATGATTCATTTGAACAGGTAAATGATTCGTTTGAGCAGTTAAATGATTCATTTGAACAGGTAAATGATTCGTTTGAGCAGTTAAATGATTCATTTGAACAGGTTAATGATTTGTTTGAGCAGTTAAATGATTCATTTGAACAGGTTAATGATTCGTTTGAGCAGTTAAATGATTCATTTGAACAGGTTAATGATTTGTTTGAGCAGTTAAATGATTCATTTGAACAGGTTAATGATTCGTTTGAGCAGTTAAATGATTCATTTGGCCAAGGTTAATGATTCGTTTGAGCATTTAAATGATTCATTTGAACAGGTAAATGATTCGTTTAAGCAGTTAAATGATTCTTTTGAGCAGGTAAATGATTCATTTGAACAGGTAAATGATTTGTTTAAGCAGTTAAATTATTAATTTGAACAGGTAAATGATTCGTTTGAGCAGTTAAATGATTCTTTTGAACAGGTAAATTATTCATTTGAACAGATAAATGATTCGTTTGAGCAGTTAAATTATTAATTTGAACAGGTAAATGATTCGTTTGAGCAGTTAAATGATTCTTTTGAACAGGTAAATGATTCATTTGAACAGGTAAATGATTCGTTTGAGCATTTAAATGATTCATTTGAACAGGTAAATGATTCTTTTAAACAGAGCATGTGAGTCAATCAACAACATGATGTGTGACGTTTCACATGTATATAAGTAATGATTAATGCACAGAAGAAGCGCAACATTAAAGAAAACATTGAGTTCAAAAGAGAGCATGTGAAGTGACTCGGTTATTAATATTAGTGAAGATGAACTAATGTGAGCTCATAGTAGTGTGTCCAGGTGTTGTGTTACCCGTTCCAGCGGGACGTTGAGTTTGGTGAGCAGTTGAATCACTGCAGATCTCAGAGCCTTCACGAAGTCCTCAACACCTGAGCTGTCAATCACAGCTTCAGCCCCGCCCTCCCGGCTGCCGCTCCCACAGGCCCCGCCCACCGCATGCCTCTGTAGCCACGCCCACTCCTCCCTGAACACACACACACACAGGTTATGTCTGCTGACAGCATCATGGAGTCTGTGTGAGTGCATCTCTGAGGGTTACCGTGAGACGTGCGGCCGGTCTCTGATGCGGCAGCTGTAGGGCATGCTGGGTAATCTCTGGGAGACCAGGACGCGCAGCTGCTTGACGGAGCTGCAGAGCTTCAGGACGCCCACATACAGGCCGCGCTGAGCTCTCTGCTGACTCCTCCGGTGATACGCCAGCGTCTCCTGCACACACACACACACACACCTGCACTTATCAGCCTCCAGAATCATTTGAGCCGACACTGAACATAAAATAAAACAAGAAAACTTCATTTTAAAGGGACAGTTCAGCCAAAAATGGTCATTCTGTCATAATTTATTCATGTAAAATATATTTTTTAGTAAAATATCGTTTTGTTTTTCTCCATATACTGAGCCAAAGTTGTTTGGTTTCCAGAGTTCTTCAAAATGTCTTCTTTTGTGTCTCACAGTTGAAGGTCAATGAGAATGACTCTGTTTAGATGAACTGTGTCTTTACTGACAGCAGAGGGCAACATTTCACCAAAACACTGTGTGTGTGTGTGTGTGTGTGTGTGTGAGAGAGAGTGTGTGTGTGTGTGTGTGTGTGTTTTTGTGAAATATCAGGACACAAATGTGTATAATGACATGGGTATGACACAGGTATTACAAAAAGAGGGTGAAATATGAGGACGTTCCCCATGTCCTCACTTTTCAAAATGCTTATAAATCACACAGGATGAGGTTTTATCACAGAAAGTAAACTGCACAGTCTCCTGTGATGGGTAGTGTGTGTGTGTGTGTGTGTGTGTGTGTGTGTGTGTGTGTGATGGGTAGGTTTAGGGGCAGTGTAGGGGATAGAAAATACGGTTTGTACAGTATAAAATGCATTACGCCTATGGAATGTCCCCATAAAACATGGAAACACAACATGTGTGTCATCAGCATAACAGTGGAATTGCATATTAAATTTGCGAAATATATTCCCCAGGGGAAGGAGATAAATGATGAAAAGTAAGGGCCCCAGGACAGAGCCCTGGGGAACACCTGAAGTGACAACGGAGGGATTTAAAAGACTTTAATTGAACAAACTGAGTGCGGCCAGATAGATAGGATGTGAACCAGTCTAACGGAGTCTGGGTGATGCCAATAGAAGCTAACCTATTGAGGAGGATAGTGTGACAGATGAAAACCAGACTGGAACTGTTCATACAGGTTATTATCGGATAGATGGAAATGGATTTGAGAGGCAACTGTTTTTTCAAGAATTTTTTTAATGAATGGTAAATTTGATATAGGACGGAAGTTGTTGAAGTCGGATGGGTTGGCACCATGTTTTTTTAATTGGAGTAATGACAGCAGTTTTGAATGATGTAGGATCAGTTCCAGTGGTGAGAGTTGGGAACCGAGAACCGGTTCTTATGCAGAACCGATACTTATTTTTGAAAAATACCGAATCGCGCAAAATTCCCGAGTTTCGGTTCAAAACGGTTCTGGTGCAATGTGTGCGCGGCGCTGGGAGCGTATCCTTTAATAGTGGGCGACAGCTAACCTCATCATGAATATTAATTACGTTGCCGCTTCCAGAAGTGCAAACAATTAACTAGTGGTGGGCCGTTATCGGCGTTAACATGCTGCGTTAACGTGAGACTCTAATCGGGCGATAAAAAACATATCGCCGTTAATCTATTCTCAAAGTTGGGTTGGGAGCTGGGTCTATACTACGCAAGCTATGATGACTTTCACAGTGATATTTTAGCGCGGATGTATAGCTACCTAGCCGAATTGCACTGTAGGGAGCGAGAACGAGTCTTCGAACCTGCGTGTATGCTGTGAAATTACCACATCAAGCGTGAGCGCTGTCTTCCGAACTCGGGCGCGCACCCGCGAACCGTTCTCGAGTCCTGATGAGCGTGACTGACGTACTGCAAGCAGAGAGCTGTACATATAATTTCTGCTCGTCGTCAGCATTCTTTAGAGTATTTGCAGTACATCCGCGGCAGATAGACGCAAGTGCCATTACGTACTGAAGCTTTGGTAACAAAACTAACGGTTCAAAAACAAAAATATAAAAGTTAGGTGAACAACGCTATTCATTCTGCCACCTCCTCGCTCGACGTCGTTACCAAGTAACGGGGTAAACAGCTGCTGCTCTGATGACGCAAACGCCTCGGTTTCGGACCCAAAAATATAATATGAACACGGTTCAGGGAGCAATCGAACTCGGGTTCGGTCCAGGCAATCGAACCAAGTGTGAAAGCACCAGTCATTATTTGGGTAGCACACATATTCTGAATGCCTTTGGCAGAATTCAAATGAGCCATTTTAATCTAGATTAATGCTGAATTACCATTTATTATTTACAAGTTCACTGAATAACTGAATTTCTATTAAATTAATATACAAATAACTAATAAATATAACTAATATATATATATATATATATATATATATATATATATATATATATATATATATATATATAATATTTTGCAAGAATGCTTTTAATACTGTAACATATGTACAGTACAGGACTTTTGACATTGCCAACCTGTAAATGAATCAGAGATCATGTAATAAACACAAAAAGGATTGTTTGAGTTGCGTATTATGCCTTTTTCCTTTACCACTATTTGTTTAATAATTTGAATGGAACCAGAATCGAACCGGAATCATTAGGCGGAATCGGAACCAGAACCGAACCGGAAAATTTCTCACGATTCCCAACCCTAGTGAGAGAGCAGTGAACGATAGCAGAAATGTGGGGAACCAGCGACGGAAGAGAGGCTTTAACAAGTTGTGTGGGAAATGGGTCAAGTTGACAAGTAGAAGCCTTGGATGTTCTTATTAGTTCTGTGATTTCAGAGATAGTTGGGAGGTGGAAGGAAGATAATCAATGTATGGATGGGTCAAAATCAGCTGAATTACTGAGGTGAGGGATAAATCCAAGGTTCTGGTGAATATTTTAGATATTTTTCAGTGAAATATGACATAATGGAGTTGCAAAAATTGATTGTAAACAAGTGAGGGGGGGGAGAAAGTCCTGAGGTTGAGTGGAGTTATGAAGTAGAGAAAAGAGTGACTTGAGGTTTCCTTTATTAGCAATGATTATACTGGAGTAGTACTGGATCTAGCAATGGAGTCCTTATAACGTAAAATGTGATTATTGTACATTTCTTTGTGAATAGTGAGATCAGTTTTTCTGTAGAGACGGTCAAGTTGCCGACCTTTGGCTTTCATGAGACGAAGATCGGGGGTGAACCACGGAGCAGAGACGGGAAATGAAACAGATCTGGTTTTTAATGGAGCAAGGGAATTAAGAATATTATGGAGTCCAGTGTTGTAGTGAGAAACCAGATCATCAGGGGTGGATAGAGTGTAGGTGTTGGGGGAGCAGAAGGAGTGGATACTTGAAGTGAGCGTGGTAGGGTTGATATTCTTTATATTCCTGAATGAGATAAAACGTGATACTTTAGAGATAGAGAGAGTGAGTTTCAGTGAATGAGATGAGAAAATGGTCAGTTATGGGAAGTTCAGCAGCTGTAAAGTCAGAGGGAGTAATACCAGAACAACAGATTAAGTCCAAGGTATGACCTCTTGAGTGTGTGGGAAAAGATATATATTGCTGGCAATCAAAGCTCTCGAAGACGGAGGAGAAGTCTTTAGTAAGAGGCAGATTGATATTGTCCATGTGGATATTAAAATCACCCAGCAGTATTATGTTTGATTAGAGAGGATAAATGAGTAAGAAAACCGGGGGAGCTGTAAAGAGTAGCAATGATGGTTGGCTATCGGAGATAAGGTCCTGGATAAGATGTGTGTCTTCTTTTGTGTCTCAGATGAAAGTTAATGAGAATGACTCTGTTTAGATGAACTGTGTCTTTAATGACAGCAGAGGGCGACATTTCACCAAAACACTGTGTGTGTGTGTGTGTGTGTGTGTGTGTGTGTGTGTGTGTGTGTGTGTGTGTGTGTGTGTGTGTGTGTGTTCTGACCCGGAGTCTCTCGGTCAGCAGCTCCACGGCGGTGGGTTCGGGCAGTAGCGGCGTCTGGATCTGGTTCTTCTCCAGTCTGCTGACCGGAGCCCAGTGCAGCGGGGGGTCAGACGGGGTCAGAGGGGTCGTGACCTCTCTCAGGGTCACCAGTAGCACGTTCCCCTGCCGGTCCTTCAGCGGCTCGAAGTACACCTGCCCCAGATCCACACACCCCACGGACGCCTGCGCAGACACACACACACACACACACACACACACACATGTTTGTTTTTGTGAAATGTGGGGACATTCCATAGGCGTAATGGTTTTTATACCGTACAAACCGTATTTTCTATCCCCCTACACTGCCCCTGCCCCTAAACCTACCCATCACACACACACACACACACACACACACACACACACACACACACACACACACACACACACACACACACACACACAGGAGACTGCACAGTTTACTTTCTGTGATAAAAACCTCATCCTGTGTGATTTATAAGCATTTTGAAAAGTGAGGACATGGGGAACGTCCTCATATTTCACCCTCTTTGTAATACCTGTGTCATACCCATGTCATTATACACATTTGTGTCCTGATATTTCACACCTGCCCACACACACACACACACACACACACACACACACACACACACACACACACACACACACACACAGTGAGCGCTCTTCCTCCACATCATGCTGGAGTTATTCTGAGCGATGACTGAAAGCTTGATTTACGGCACGTCTCGTGTTTATAACCTCTCTCTGATCAATCAATCGCCTGTATTCCTCATTTGTACGTCGCTCTGGATAAAAGTGTTTGCTAATGAATTCATGTACAACCATAAAACAGTAGTTCTCATTTTTGTTTAGTTTAACCTCGAGTACTAAGATAACTAACACTGAAATAACAAAAAAAGATAAAACACATGTGGACTTATTTAAAAAACATTTATGAAATAATAAAAAAATGTAATAATAAAAATGCAAAACAAAACAACTTAAACTGAAATAACAAATGTCCCTAAATGGCCAGCGGATGAATTCCCGGAAACAAGGATCCGGATCTCATTAGGATCTCTCCTAAATGATTTGAGTATAACAACACAAGTGGCAGGTAAAACTGAAAAGTTTATGGATGATTTTTTAGTGGAACGACACAAGAGAGAGAGCACGACAGACGGCTCCGAAAAGCAGAGAAGAAGGACGAAAGCAACACACATGGAGTTACCCTCCCAGTGGAGGATTGATCTGGAGAGGAAAGCAGAGGTGGGCAGTAACTAAGTAAATTTACTTGAGTACTGTACTTAAGTACACTTTTTGAGTATCTGTACTTTACTGGTTTATTATTTTTTGGGAAACTTTGACTGTAACTACACTACATTTGAAACACAAATATTGTACTTTTTACTCCACTACATTTCTATCGAGGTCCTCAAAGTTGAAAGTCGTTTCTGTAGCAGCTTTGAAAATCAGTGGATGATTTTTTTCTTCTTTAAAAGTTTCTTCTTTTTACATTAAAGTTTTTTTTGCAGACAGACTATCAGTAATCACTCTTGTAGGGTCATGTGAAGTTTCTCAAAACATTTTTGAACACTGATCAGTTTATAGTAAAATGGAAGAAGACGGTTCCTTGGCACAGTGTGCACACATGGTCAAACTTAGAAAGCATGTTTCAGTTTTCTGAAAATATTAAAGGTCAGTTTAGTTGGCACACACTTGATGCATGTCTCATAAAATGTAAAAAAATGTTAATGTCTGGGAGAAAGAGACGAGTAAACAGTTGGGAGAATATGGGATGTGTATCAGTGTATTGGATCCGTGCATTCGGCCTTAAAGTGACAGCAGCTTTGTAAAGAGCTTTGTTACTTTTATAAAAGTATTGAAATGAGTTTAAGGTAGTCGTATGCTGGCATGTCGGATGGAGCACCACTGACTGGTTTAAACCACCATTAGCATTTAGACAACAATAATAAAATAATGCATTGACATGAAAAAATTAAATGTACTTTTGATACTTCAGTAATTTTAAAAACAAATACTTCTGTACTTTTACTCAATTAAAAATCTATTTTTAGAACTTTTACTTGTAACGGAGTAATATTTGACCAGTAGTACTTTTACTTTTACTCAAGTAATAGAGTTGAGTACTTTGTCCACCTCTGGAGGAAAGCAGATGATAAGAGTTATCAGACAAACTGAGAAAATGAATGATGTTAAGTGTTTTATATTGGAAAGTCAATTTGAATGCTACAATTGTGAAATGTCCAGGTTGCAAATGTGGTGAGATCTGGTATTTATCTCAGGTCCTGATTAACCCTTAGAATACAATAATATTAACTGCAACTAAGTAGTCTTGTGCTGTCAGGTCAGGGTTAGGTCTAAACCTTCACTAGCTTGTTTAACCAATACCAGCAATCTAGGTATATGACCATTTACCCTTTAATGAACAATACTCAATAAAAAGTCAATAACCATTTGAATGAGTTCATGCTCTCTTGAAGATTCCCTCATGGATGGTTGGTTGACCTTGGCCTTGTACAATTTGAGCAAAACACTCAAAGAGAGCTTAATTCTCAATGAGGATACACCTATCAAGCAAATCAAAAGATGCACACCCAATGGATGAAAGACATTTATCCTCTACATTGATCTCAATGCAGCCGACGACGATGCCGATTTCTTCCATTGTTCTCCCCTTCTTGTCCTCCCGCTCAGGGTGTTGTCTAAAGTTTCTGTATGTGTATGCGTCTGGAAGTGTAGTTGTAAGTTCACAATCTCTTTTAATATTTATATGAGAATCTTCCCGAACACAAGAGAAGTTTGAATTGCTCGACACATAAGATAATCCAAACTTGCCTTGCAAAGAAGTTTATGCAGTTTAGATGTGAGTGTGTTTTTCTTGTTTAGAAGTGTTAGTTAGCTATAACAAGAAGTGATGTGTGGGTTTGACAGGGACCTCGCCCCACAGTGTCCGCAGCAAAGAAAGATAAAGGAAATGTGTGTGTGCTTGATGCAAAACTTGTAGTAACCTTATAAGGAATTACTGTGTGATGATGATGTCATAACCTCTTAGGGCCGCGCCCCAGGATATGTCCAAGTATATAAAGCTGTGTACATTTTTTCCGGGGCCACTCTTCGGGTGAAGACTTCATTGTTATGTTATTTTTGCCTTTTTGAATTATTGTCTTTGTATTATTCTGAAACTTCTCATCAAGTAAAAACGGAAACCATCCTTTGGTTATTCGGATAAACTTTTAAATTAAGTCTCAGGGTGATTTTTTTCCCTGGAAATATCTTTATTGGTGTTGGTTTGGATATTTATATTAGCATCCGGACTCAGATTGAGCTGGTTTACGGACACCGCTGAGGGTGCAGGTGAGGACATTTATGATTGGTATAGGTTATGGGGATGTTACAGAGGTATAAAAATACAACACTTTATATATTTATATTAATTTAAACTAAGTGCTTAATAATAATTGATAAACTAAAATTGTACATGTGTAATGGATTAAGGGTGTAATAAATTACATAATATCTAAATCATACAAAATTATTATAGACCTTTAATTTGGAGTAGAAACGGGGATTGACTTTATTTTATTAGACGTGTCACTTTGCTCACAGCTGATTGGTCCAATTTCAGTTTGAGATCTCTAACCCAGAACATAAACTTCCCTGGAGACGGTTAGCCGTAAAGCCTAAGTTACTATGGAGATGAATACAGCTAAAGCCAAACCACTTTCATGGTGCCTAAAACCCAGGGTTGGCATAAACTAAACTGAAACATACCTGGCCATCCACCAAAACCAGCTTCATGGTATAGACCTCAGGTCCATGTATTGGTAAACACTGTTACAAAGACCACAAACTTACATGAGAAGCAAAACTAAAGCAAACACTGATCACCATAATGGTGATCAAACATTTACACATTGCATTTTACAAGATGTAGCTGTAGTTCGCAATGCATTATGAGTCAAATGACATTTTACAGTAGTTAACAGTATATATCCATGTCAACTGCAATTCATTTACAAGAAGGAGGTGTTGTTACTGTAGCTTATGCGTTTTCACAGTAACTTACTGTGGTGTGGCATTATGGGATTGCACAAGCTTCGTTCAAATTTGAAATCCAGTTGACTGGAGCAGCGCGAGAATTTACCAGAAGTCCTGGTAAGTTCTTTAGAAATATAATGATTTAATTTAATGTATAAACAATATCATGTCTCAATAGCGTGCTAACACGACATTTAGCTCGTATGTAAAAGTTGACAAATCCAATGTTTATTTGTACACCCTTTACATTTTTATTTCACATAAAAGCGTTTAATGTGTAATAGTAAAAAATTAGTTATCTGCACTATTCACATATTATGCTTTGAAAATCAGATTTTTTATTGGTTTGAGTGATTTTGTCAAGCAAAAAAAAAAAAACTCACCATTATGGAGATCAGTGTTTCCTTTAGTTGGGCTCTTGAATCATTCATATTATTGTAATTTTCTTCCGATTGGTGCAGCGATTCAACAAGAAATCACATTTTTTTGGTTTCAAAGGAAGTACTAAATAGGTTGCTTTTAAAAGTTGATCTAGCTTTTGATTGTATAATTAACTATAGTTCATGATTTAGACAGAAATTTAGAAACCATGCAGTTTAATGTGCCTTGTTTTACAGTGATATTGGAGTGCCTAATTCTGAAGGCTACTCATCTTATGCTTATACTTGACTAAGAATACTTTTACTGCAATATACATAGCAAAATCCCCAATGTTAAATCAACTTTTGAGACAACTCAGACGTTTTTGATTGTTTCAAATAATAATTGTCTTACGACATATAAGACATATAAGTTTCTGTTACGAAAACAACAATTTGTATTAAGGGGGTGTTTGAAAAATTATGAATTTAAAATTTTTGATCAACAAAAGCAGCTTTCTTCACATACACTTTTGCCAAAGCCTTAAACCTATGAGTTTATAAGGCTCATGAAGGAATATCATCAAAATAAATTATTGCGCAACGGTCAGTTGAAGTGCTTGTGAACTGGGGATGAACACTGAAATTGAACAAGCACTAATATTCCTATTATGATTGATTCTTATCAAATAAGCGACTGACACTAGAGCTGCACAAAGGGTTTGCGCGCATCAAGCTCCGATACAGTGCTTCAATGTGAGATCTTTCATTATTTTGATACAAGCTTCGAAGCCTCGGTGTCGGACGCCACATCGGTACTCAAAACCACGATCAGCAATGCAGCGAAACAACATAAAAGTTATAATAGACAAATGAATTGTGATTTTTTAACATGATTCCCAATTATTTATATTCACAATTTTATAGTATTTGTACACCCCTTTACATTTTTATTTCAATGTTGTAATTAGCAATTCATTTCATTTTTAATTCAATTTGAAGCAGATTTGTTACGGTGACAGCATTAATTAAAGTCAATATCATGTTAATGTTAATGGCAAGATCAAGTCATATCCACCATCACTCAAATGAATGCACGGCTCGGATTAACTGTACAACATGTGTGTAAGACTCCTATAACATTATAAAGTAACTATTCCATCACAAATTAATCTCACAATCAAGTGGCTGTGTCTATAGTATTACACAACATTATAATATTATTTTCAAAAACATTTTTATATTATTATTGTGGCTGGGACAGATTTTAAGTATCACCTGAAGATGCAGTCTAATCCTGTTTACATGAAGTGAGCTGCTCCCGAGTCAAGGATGAGCTTCGAAGAACCAAACAATCCAAGATCATGCCAAATCATCAACAATCAAATCCAGCTGACTGAGTTAGCGACATACGAGGAACGGACATTTGGGCTATTTCCCAAAAGCACCTCAAGCCTAAATTGATCATTGAACAATTGCAACAAATGTTCCCTATGATCAGCTCTGGCTTACGATGCTTTTGGGAAACACAGCCCAGGTCCGTTTCTCTTGCCATTCATGAATGAGTCAACGCTAGTCACTGGCTTTTGTTTTTACTGGTCTTCATAATAAAAAGTCTTGAAACTATAAGGGTTATAAGAGTACATTATAAAATCTATGTTGTGTGTTTGCAGTGTGCAGAGCAGAACCGATCTGACGTAAATCAGAGCAGCAGATCTTCACCGTCCGTTAATGTGAGTAAGTCTATTTAGTCTTTTCTGAACAAACTTTGCATTTTGACTCAAAGGTTTGTTTCTTGTTTTCAGGAGGATAGACGTTATTTCAGCCAGACCTAAAGAGATCATCCTTGGTTGAAGCCCTTGAAGAAGTCATAATACCGGATTGAGTGAAGGCGGATTTGTTCCTTAGTCACTGTGTTACATCATGAGTTGTATTAAATATCCACCAATTTTTCCGGATCCGTGTCCTGAACCTCCTGAATCTCCTGAACATGGTAGAGCCACTCTTGAGAACCGGGGAACAAACCCCGCAGATGACACTTTGCAATCCGTAGTTATGGGTTTGTTAGATTATTTTAACGGGTTTCCGTGCTTACATAAAGCTAAAGAACAGATTATAAAGTGTGATTTAAACATAAAAAATGAGGATAAATACTGGCCAATTGAGAATATCAAACATGCTTGGGAAAAAGCTCAAACAATGGGTAAATCTGATAAAAAACACTGGGCTTATGTGTTAATGCTGCAGGTGATGAAATATTTGTATGAGCATTCGGCACAAGCAGCTGAGCTGAACTATAGAAGAGGCACACCTACATCCAATCAAAGAGAGAGTATAGGTCCAGCATCAGGAGGACAGCATTCAACACAAGCAGATGAGCCGAACTCTAGAAGAGGCACACCTACACCCAATCAAATAGAGAGTATAGGTCCAGCATCAGGAGGACAGCATTCAACACAAGCAGCTGAGCCGAACTCTAGAAGAGGCACACCTACTCCCAATCAAATAGAGAGTATAGGTCCAGCATCAGGAGGACAGCATCCAACACAAGCAGCTGAGCTGAACTCTAGAAGAGGCACACCTACATCCAATCAAATAGAGAGTATAGGTCCAGCATCAGGAGGACAGCCTCCAACACAAGCAGCTGAGCCGAACTCTAGAAGAGGCACACCTACTCCCAACCAAAGAGAGAATATAGGTCCAGCATCAGGAGGACAGCATTCAACACAAGCAGATGAGCCGAACTCTAGAAGAGGCACACCTACATCCAATCAAATAGAGAGTATAGGTCCAGCATCAGGAGGACAGCCTCCAACACAAGCAGCTGAGCCGAACTCTAGAAGAGGCACACCTACTCCCAATCAAATCGAGAGTATAGGTCCAGCATCAGGAGGACAGCATTCAACACAAGCAGCTGAGCCGAACTCTAGAAGAGGCACACCTACTCCCAACCAAAGAGAGAGTATAGGTCCAGCATCAGGAGGACAGCATTCAACACAAGCAGCTGAGCCGAACTCTAGAAGAGGCACACCTACTCCCAATCAAATCGAGAGTATAGGTCCAGCATCAGGAGGACAGCCTCCAACACAAGCAGCTGAGCCGAACTCTAGAAGAGGCACACCTACTCCCAATCAAATCGAGAGAATATAGGTCCAGCATCAGGAGGACAGCATCCAACACAAGCAGCTGAGCCGAACTCTAGAAGAGGCACACCTACTCCCAATCAAAGAGAGAATATAGGTGCAGAATCAGGAGGACAGCATCCAACACAAGCAGCTGAGCTGAACTCTAGAAGAGGCACACCTACTCCAATCAAATAGAGAGTATAGGTGCCAGAATCAGGAGGACAGCATTCAACACAAGCAGCTGAGCTGAACTCTAGAACAGGCCCAACTACACCCAATCAAAGAGAGAATATAGGTGCAGAATCAGGAGGACAGCATTCAACACAAGCAGCTGAGCCGAACTCTAGAAGAGGCACACCTACTCCCAATCAAAGAGAGAATATAGGTGCAGAATCAGGAGGACAGCATTCAACACAAGCAGCTGAGCCGAACTCTAGAAGAGGCACACCTACTCCCAATCAAATAGAGAGTATAGGTCCAGCAATCAGGAGGACAGCTTCAACACAAGCAGCTGAGCCGAACTCTAGAAGAGGCACACCTACTCCCAACCAAATAGAGAGTATAGGTCCAGCATCAGGAGGACAGCCTCCAACACAAGCAGCTGAGCCGAACTCTAAAAGAGGCACACCTACATCCAATCCAAATAGAGAGTATAGGTCCAGCATCAGGAGGACAGCCTCAAACACAAGCAGCTGAGCTGAACTCTAAAAGAGGCACACCTACATCCAATCAAATAGAGAGTATAGGTCCAGCATCAGGAGGACAGCCTCAAACACAAGCAGCTGAGCCGAACTCTAAAAGAGGCACACCTACATCCAATCAAATAGATGAACAGATTCTTAAATCAGACTCACGTAAACGCAGAAGAACAACAGATCCCACTCTCTACATAAAGATCCCACTCTCACAACTGTCTCATAATGAAGAAAATCCTTCAAAAGATAAGCTTCAAAAAGAAGATGGAGCAATGGAAATAGAAGATTCAGGGAAACTGTTTCATAATGAATTAAGAGATGATGATGATCTAATAAACTCCTATAAATTAATAGACGGAAATCCTTCAGATCCTGATATTTTGAGAAGGAAACACACTTATGTCTTGGCATATGACGATGAAACCAATAATGCTAAATGGGTGTATGAGATATTGAACAGGAGTACTTTAGCTGAGACTTATACAGTAAATAATTCATTTCGCACATTCATGCATAACCTAGGCTATCACCGAGGTCATCTTGCAGCGGCTGCCAATCACAGGTGGTGTCAGGAAGCCTACAACAGCACTTATTTATTCAGCAACTTTTCACCACAGCTTGAAACATTAAACAAGGGCTACTGGAAAACCCTGGAGAAATATTGTCGAGATAAAATAAACACAGACAAAGACAAAGACAAAGGCAAGAAGATCCTTAATGTCCATGTGTACACTGGACCTGTAATAAAAAAGGATGGGCCAGCTTCAGAGAAAGTGTACACTGGACCTGTACTAAAAAAGCATGTTTCAGATTCAGAGGATGAGGGGGGGAGTAAAAAAGATTTGAAAACGGTGCAAAAGGCACTGAGTACTGAGAAACAGATGCTGAAGATGAGAGGGGCTACTCTGGAAGACGTGCTGAAGATAATAGGGGCTGCTCTGAAAGAGGTGCTGGAGATAATAGGGGCTGCTCTGAAAGAGGTGCTGGAGATAATAGGGGCTGCTCTGAAAGAGGTGCAGAAGAGGAGAGAGGCTACTCTGGAAGAGGTGCAGAAGATGAGAGAGGCTACTCTGCAAAAGGTGCTGGAGATGAGAGAGGCTACTCTGGAAGAGGTGCAGAAGATGAGAGAGGCTACTCTGCAAAAGGTGCTGGAGATGAGAGAGGCTACTCTGGAAGAGGTGCTGAAGATGAGAGAGGCTACTCTGCAAAAGGTGCTGGAGAAAATAGGGGCTGCTCTGGAAGAGGTGCTGGAGAAAATAGGGGCTGCTCTGGAAGAGGTGCTGAAGATGAGAAAGGATACTCTGGAAGATGTGCTGAAGATGACAAAGGCTACTCAGAAAGAGGTGCAGAAGATGAGAGAGGCTACTCTGGAAGAGGTGCAGAAGATGAGAAAGGCTACTCTGGAAGAGGTGCAGAAGATGAGAGAGGCTACTCAGAAAGAGGTGCAGAAGATGAGAGAGGCTACTCAGAAAGAGGTGCAGAAGAGGAGAGAGGCTACTCAGAAAGAGGTGCAGAAGATGAGAGAGGCTACTCAGAAAGAGGTGCAGAAGATGAGAGAGGCTACTCTGGAAGATGTGCTGAAAATGAGAGAGGCTACTCTGGAAGACATGCTGGAGATGACAGAGGCTACTCAGGAAGACATGCTGAAGATGAGAGAGGCTGCTATGGAAGAGGTGATGAAGATGAGAGAGGCTGCTATGGAAGAGGTGCTGAAAATAATAGGGGCTGCTCTGGAAGACATGCTGAAGAAGAGAGGGGCTGCTATGGCAGAGGTGCTGAAGATGATAAGGACTACTCTGGAAGACGTGCTGAAGAAGAGAGGGGCTGCTCTGCAAGAGGTGCTGAAGATGAGAGAGACTACTCTGGAAGAGGTGCTGAAGATGATAAGGACTACTCTGGAAGACGTGCTGAAGAAGAGAGGGGCTGCTCTGCAAGAGGTGCTGAAGATGAGAGGGGCTGCTCTGCAAGAGGTGCTGGAGATGAGAGGGGCTATTCTGGAAGACGTGCTGAAGATGGGAGGGGCTGCTCTGATAGAGATGCTGGAGAAGCTGTGTAAATGCATTGAGAAAAAAGAGCCGATCGCCTTCTTTAAGGTGATAATTGTTGAGAATGATGATGGGACAGTAGAAAAGCCAGAATGCTTCCTGATTCCCAATGATGAAGATGTGTTAGAAAAATATAAGCAGGAACAGGATAAGAAAAAAATAACAACCACTGAATATCTTCCAAAGTTTAAGAAGTCAATTGGCGAGATTGAGAGTGAAACAGGGCTGAAGTTCACAGATGATTCATTAAAAGGGGGACAGAAGGACAGTATAAGGAAAGTGACTTGGACAGGAGAAGATGGATTTGGACTGACACGTACAGCTGAGATACACGTCAGAATAACAACCCAAACCTCATGATCCTGATGCCTATACCTGACATCATGGGGCCACTCAATCTTTGCTGTACATGAGCTGCATATTGCATTAGCCCATGACCCTGAGACTCAGAGTTGAGTTTGATCTTCCCTTACGAGTGCGTTTGGAAGAGAATCCGTTAGAGCCGTCAGGGGTTATTAATCTCATACTGTACACACTTACAGACCATTAAAATCATTTCTCATTATCTTATCAATGCTTGAGTTTTAGTTTTGTAGACAAACATATGATTATGCTTCTATGATTATACTTCTTTTCCAGCAGCACTTGACCAATAAAGAATAGCACTTATCACTCTATTCGTTACTGTTTGTTATTTAAAAAAAACTGTCCTGTGTTTTGTGTTTCGTGAGACCTGTTTCAGCGCTTGCATATTGTTGCCCTTGACTGGTCTTGGTTGCTTCTATTACTCTCATTTGTAAGTCGCTTTGGATAAAAGCGTCTGCTAAATGACCAAATGTAAATGTAATTATGCTTATGTTTATAATTATGCAGTTCTGCACATTATAGCCAAAGTGTGTTTTATTTCACATAATTCCCATTATTCAGATTGTGTTGTGTCCTTCTGATCACTGGTTTATTATTATACAGTGTGTAAAGATAAATTAATATGAGTTTAATGTTTTGATATTCGCTCGTATGTTAGTTCTCTTCATCTGTTTGCACTGATTCTGTAATGACAAACAGACGAATGACAGATCTTATGTGTATTTTACATTATATATTACATTGGCCTATTTATCATCTTATAGTTTTACTGTATATTTCTTTTGTTTGATGATGCTTTGGTAAAATAATGCATTGTGATATAGGTAATTTCTCATCCAAACAGCGATTTAAACTGGATTTCCATTAATCTGGCGCCTTTAATCCCACTCTTTAAACTCCCAAATTAAACAATAGTTTTTTTCCACTTCCCTGGTGATGGTCTCGATCTCCACGTCGGAGAAGTTTCGCTTCTTTGCCGTCTTCCGTGTGTCCATGGCGTAAAATGAGGGCGTGGCAGAGGCAGAGGCAGAGACTTGAATATTTAGGGGCGTGTTATTCTAATGACGATGGTTTTCAGCCGCGGCATTTATCAAGGGCAGGTATTGCGTACACCTGGATTTCAGAGGTGCGCACAGCTTCATAAATCAGGCGGTGAGAGGAGTGTAAGCATAATCTCACGCCAACATATACGCCCGTTTCTACGCAACATTGATAAATGAGGGTCATTGAGATGTACTTAGACATTTGCAATTTGATTAAATGAATGAGAAATGCTATTCTTTTTTTGAGCAGCGATGATCTGAACTGAAAATGCCTTTGTCTTTTTCACCCAGTATTGCTTAAACTAAGGTTTTTGACATATTTGAAATATACACTTTCATACAAAAAATTGCTATAATATAAATCGCACATCACATTAAAACTTTGAATAATTTAATGCAGAATTTAAAAATAATAATGTCAAAAAATAAACAGGATTTGGTTGGAAAATGAGCCTCTGTACTATCTTATATACTATAGGCACTAAGAACTGGAGATACTTATAGATACTATATAACGTATATTAGAAATGTATAAACTTTCAACTAAGAAGTAGACCGTTTGATCAGGTCATGAATGACACGAGACTGACCTGCAGCTGCGCGACGGCCCGCAGGAAACTGAGTCTGTTCTGCAGCAGCGATGAAGAGGAGGAGAGCGATGAAGACGACAGCACCTGCTGCAGGAGCGACACCTGCGTCCACGCGCACGACAGCTGAGACACACACACACACACACAGAGTCAGGCGATCAGTCACACACAGCAGAAACACACACTGAGCCATCCTGACCTTAGTGAACCACAGGAAGTCCTGCGAGACGGAGGCGGAGCAGCACTGGACCTCCACCAGAGGGAGCCGCTCGTCACATGACACCAGCACACAGTCCTTCTGATAGAAGACACACGCCAGGTACACGCCTCTACACACACACACACACACACACACACAACACACACACACGACACACACACACACACACACACCACACACGACACACACACACACACACACAACACACACCAAAAATACATATAATATATGAAAATAATTTAAAGATTTGACATTTTGACACAATATTTAATATTAAAACTTATATTAAAACTATTAATTTATGGACATTCCTAGTTTCTGTAAATTAAAAAAAAGTGACTATCAAATAATTATAATTAAAGGTTTTATAAGCTGAATGTTTTCCCTCTATTTTTAAAATAATAATATATACAAATACATTTAAAAAAATCTTAATCTCTTATACATTTAAAATATTTTCTTTATATATCGTTTAATTTTCATTTGAAGTGCTACAATTAACTGAAACAAAAACATGAATAAAAAAATGACAATATTTTTATTATATTAACATTTGAAATGTTACTTTTTTAATAAGACACATAGACAATATATATACAGGTCCTTCTCAAAAATTAGCATATTGTGATAAAAGTTCATTATTTTCCATAATGTAATGATAAAAATTTAACTTTCATATATTTTAGATTCATTGCACACCAACTGAAATATTTCAGGTCTTTTATTGTTTTAATACTGATGATTTTGGCATACAGCTAAAAAATTTGCATATTTCATCCGACCAATAAAAGAAAAGTGTCTTTAATACAAAAAAAGTCAACCTTCAAATAATTATGTTCAGTTATGTACTCAATACTTGGTGGGGAATCCTTTTGCAGAAATGACTGCTTCAATGCGGCGTGGCATGGAGGCGATCAGCCTGTGGCACTGCTGAGGTGTTATGGAGGCCCAGGATGCACGGCCTTAAGCTCATCCAGAGTGTTGGGTCTTGCGTCTCTCAACTTTCTCGTCACAATATCCCACAGATTCTCTATGGGGTTCAGGTCAGGAGAGTTGGCAGGCCAATTGAGCACAGTAATACCATGGTCAGTAAACCATTTACCAGTGGTTTTGGCACTGTGAGCAGGTGCCAGGTGCGTGCGGAAAACGAAATCTTCATCTCCATAAAGCTTTTCAGCAGATGGAAGCGTGAAGTGCTCCAAAATCTCCTGATAGCTAGCTGCATTGACCCTGCCCTTGATAAAACACAGTGGACCAACACCAGCAGCTGACATGGCACCCCAGACCATCACTGACTGTGGGTAATTGACACTGGACTTCAGGCATTTTGGCATTTCCTTCTCCCAGTCTTCCTCCAGACTCTGGCACCTTGATTTCCCAATGACATGCAAAATTTGAGCGCCAGTCCAGTGCTGCTTCTCTGTAGCCCAGGTCAGGCGCTTCTGCCGCTGTTTCTGGTTCAAAGTGGCTTGACCTGGGGAATGCGGCACGTGTAGCCCACTCAGTCCACTGCTTCCGCAGGTCCCCCAAGGTCTGGAATCGGTCCTTCTCCACAATCTTCCTCAGGGTCCGGTCCACCTCTTTTCATTGTGCAGCGTTTTTGCCACACTTTTCCTTCCCACAGACTTCCCACTGAGGTGCCTTGATACAGCACTCTGGGAACAGCCTATTGGTTCAGAAATGTCTTTCTGTGTCTTACCCTCTCGCTTGAGGGTGTCAATGATGGCCTTCTGGACAGCAGTCAGGTCGGCAGTCTTACCCATGATTGCGGTTTTGAGTAATGAACCAGGCTGGGAGTTTTAAAAGCCTCAGGAATCTTTTGCAGGTGTTTAGAGTTAATTAGTTGATTCAGATGATTAGGTTAATAGCTCGTTTAGAGAACCTTTTCATGATATGCTAATTTTTGAGATAGGAATTTTGGGTTTTCATGAGCTGTATGCCAAAATCATCAGTATTAAAACAATAAAAGACCTGAAATATTTCAGTTGGTGTGCAATGAATCTAAAATATATGAAAGTTTAATTTTTATCATTAAATTATGGAAAATAATGAACTTTTATCACAATATGCTAATTTTTTGAGAAGGACCTGTATATAGATAGATAGATAAAACTGATAACATTTTGTTGTGTATTTTTTAACTACAATTTAAAATAATAATAATAATAATAACGGTGTCATGTAGGATTCCCACTCTTTTAAACAAAAATATATCAAAATAAATAAATAAAATATATTACAAATATCTAAATAAAATATGAAAAATGTATAAAAATATAAATAATTTTAAGATTTGACATGAAATAAAAATTTATTTACTGTTGAATTATTTTACAAACATTTTACACTTAAAATAATTTTTAGTAATTTTAGTGTTTTTAACTAAAAGTAAAATTTACTCAAAAACTACTTTTTAAACATTTTTAGAACTTATCATAATTAGTGAAATGTCTATTCATTATAAAATGTTTTACAGATTTTTTCAGGTCTAGAAATCAGACTTTTAAAACGAGGCATAATAATAATGTTGTTATGGTTTGAAGTCATGAGCGCCCCCTGGTGGAGAAGCGCTGCCGGTGCTGTGTCTCACCTCTGTAACAGACGGACGAACCTGCTGGAGTGGAAGAGCTGCTTCAGGCCGCGAGATGCTCTCTTCACAGAGCTGCTGTTATCTGAGACACACACACACACACACACACACACACACACACAGGTGTTTATCAGTAATGTCTGTTTCTTCACTGTGTGTGTGTGTGTGTGTGTGTATGTACCAGTGATGAGCGCAGGCTCTCTGATCTGCTGTGAGATCCTCCTGATGGCCGCTGCCTGATTCCTGCGCCTCACCGTCACACCGCAGCACTCGCTCCAGCCTGCAGGGACACACACTCCCCAGTCAAACACTCACCAAAGCACACTCAGTTTATTTGTATGCTCTTGTGGTCCCGATCTGCAGTGGTCAGGATCTATCAAAAGTGCTCCAAGGAAGGAACAGTGGAGAACCGCCACAGGGTCATGGGCGGCCCAGGCTCATTGATGCACGTGTGGAGCGAAGGCTGGCCCGTGTCACAATATTAGGTCATAATGTTATGCCTGATCGGTGCATCAAGGTTAACACTCATTTCCTCTTTAGTAAAGGCAATTTTTAGTCAGTTATTGGCGTTAATTAGATTAAGGCGATGATTTTGTAGCAGGTGTTGTGTGTGCAGTTCTCCATACTCACTGGAGGGGGCGACACTCGGCGGGCTGCCGCTCACACACACACCCCAGCCTCTGATGTTATACGCACTGACCCGCACGAAATACTGCACACCCTACACACACAGAGCCCAGTCACAAACATCCACATGTGTGTGTGTGTGTGTCATGAGAGTGTGTGTGTCTTACAGTCTTCAGTCCCGTGATGCTGAACTCTGTGTTCCTGATGTCAGTGATGAATCCAGAGCCACACAGAGGGTGAAAACCAGCGGAAGAGCTCCATTCAACTACACACACACACACACACACACACACGGGTCAGTGATGACATCATCAGAGGACAGTCCGCTGGCGATGATGCGGCGTCTCACCTCTGTATCTGGTGATGAGGCCGTGTGTCTGACCGCAGGGCTCACTGACTCGCACACACACACAGCTATTGCCCGTCACCAGCAGGGCGGCGCTAGCGGGCGGCCCGGGCGGAGCTGAGGGAGACAGACGGGTCAGTGATGATGAGTCACGTGACATCTGAGAGTGTGTGTGTGTGTGTGTTCATACCTGTGGTGTGGAATCTCTCTCTCATGCGGCGGTACAGTTCACAGCGGCGCGTCCAGAGCTCGACGTTCTTCTGCGCATCTGTGTGTGACTGAGGCTCCGCCTTCTCTGAGCTGAAGCTCCGCCCTCCACTCCTCCAGCTTCAGCTCGGCCAATGACACCAGCTCATCCAGCTTCAGCGACCAATCAGAGGCCGAGCACACTGTGGCGGGACGGCGAGAGGCATTTATACTTCATCAAATGTTTTCCTTTGAATTTGTCTGGAATCATTAAAAACTATAACCATTTAATCATTTATTAACTTTTTTAACAGTAATAATGTGTGTGACTCACAGGTGGGGTTGTGTTTGGCTCCGGCCTTCACCAGCACCTTCAGCAGTGAGGCATTATGGGTAAGAGCGGCCACGTCCAGCGGCACCAGGCCGAGCTCACTGACGGCGTTCACCCGTCTGTCTGTCTGTCCTGCACCTGTCTCTCTCTCGGGATAACAGATGCTGCACGGCCAGGGTGTCTTCACTCTCCAGAGCGTCCCACAGACACGAGTACTGAACACACACACACATGCGCTCATGGAAACAGCAAGACATTGACTCTATATATGTGTGTGTGTGTGCAGTTGTTACATCAGCTGGTCCTTTGCTCAGCCGCCTCCTCCAATCAGAATGCTCCGCCTCGCTGTGGGAAGCCCCGCCCCTCAGTTTGACGGACAGACTCCTGTAGATGCGTTTGGGTGAGACGGGGCCGAAGGAACGCCTCCTCTGGGGCGGAGCCATCACGCCTCTGACATCACTGCACACCAAATTAATACACATTAATAGTACAAAATAATTATGTCATAATTATTAGTTAGAATATCATAATTTCGAATTTCATTCATTTTTCACGTCAAAAATATTACTAGATCATAATTTAAAATCTTTAAACTTTTTGTCAAAAGTATTATTACATCACAATTTAAGATTTTAAGGTCAGACTTTTAACTTTTGTCATAATTATGCCATATAATGTCAAAATTATTACTTTTAATCATAATTTCAAATTTTAAGGTCAGACTTTTAACTTTTGTCAAAATTATGTAATTTTATGTCAAAAGTATTACTTTTAATCATAATTTTGAATTTTAAGGTCAGACTTTTAACTGTTTTGTAAAAATTATGTAATTTTATGTCAAAAGTATTACTTTTAATCATAATTTCAAATTTTAAGGTCAGACTTTTAATTTTTTGTAAAAATTATGTAATTTTATGTCAAAAGTATTACTTTTAATCATAATTTCAAATTTTAAGGTCAGACTTTTAACTGTTTTGTCAAAATTATGTAATTTTATGTCAAAAGTATTACTTTTAATTATAATTTTGAATTTTAAGGTCAGACTTTTAATTTTTTGTAAAAATTATGTAATTTTATGTCAAAAGTATTACTTTTAATCATAATTTCATATTTTAAAGTCAGACTTTAATTTTTGTCAAAATTATGTAATTTTATGTCAAAAGTATTACTTTTAATCATAATTTCATATTTTAAAGTCAGACTTTTAACTGTTTTGTCAAAATTATGTAATTTTATTTCAAAAGTATTACTTTTAATCATAATTTCAAATTTTAAGGTCAGACTTTTAACTTTTTGTCAAAATTATGTAATTTTATGTCAAAAGTATTACTTTTAATCATAATTTCGAATTGTAAGGTCAGACTTTTAACTTTTGTCAAAATTATGCCATTTTATGTCAAAATTATTCCTATATCGTAATTTCAAATTTCAAGGTCAGACTTTTAACTGTTTTGGCAAAATAATGTAATTTTATGTCAAAAGTATTACTTTAAATCATAATTTTAAATTTTACGGTCAGACTTTTTACTTTTTTGTCAAAATCCCATTTCATGTCAAAATTATTAATAGGTCATAATTTTGAATTTTAAGGTCAGACTTTTAATGTTTTGTCAAAATTATGTAATTTTATGTCAAAAGTATTACTTTTAATCATAATTTTGAATTTTAAGGTCAGACTTTTAATTTTTTGTCAAAATTATGTAATTTTATGTCAGAAGTATTACTTTTAATCATAATTTCACATTTTAAGGTCAGATTTTTTATTTTTTTGTCAAAATTATGTAATTTTATGTCAAAAGTATTACTTTTAATCATAATTTCAAATTTTAAGGTCAGACTTTTAATTTTTTGTCAAAATTATGCCATTTTATGTCAAAATTATTCCTATATCGTAATTTCAAATTTCAAGGTCAGACTTTTAACTGTTTTGGCAAAATAATGTAATTTTATGTCAAAAGTATTACTTTAAATCATAATTTAAAATTTTACGGTCAGACTTTTAACTTTTTTGTCAAAATCCCATTTCATGTCAAAATTATTAATAGGTCATAATTTTGAATTTTAAGGTCAGACTTTTAACTGTTTTGTCAAAATTATGTAATTTTATGTCAAAAGTATTACTTTTAATCATAATTTTGAATTTTAAGGTCAGACTTTTAATTTTTTGTCAAAATTATGTAATTTTATGTCAGAAGTATTACTTTTAATCATAATTTCACATTTTAAGGTCAGATTTTTTATTTTTTTGTCAAAATTATGTAATTTTATGTCAAAAGTATTACTTTTAATCATAATTTCAAATTTTAAGGTCAGACTTTTAATTTTTTGTCAAAATTATGTCATTTTAAGTCAAAAGTATTACTTTTAATCATAATTTCAAATTTTAAGGTCAGACTTTTAATTTTTTTGTCAAAATTATGCCATTTTATGTCAAAATTATTCCTATATCATAATTTCAAATTTCAAGGTCAGACTTCAAACTGTTTTGTCAAAATAATGTAATTTTATGTCAAAAGTTTTACTTTAAATCATAATTTAAAATTTTACGGTCAGACTTTTAACTTTTTTATTAAAATCCCATTTCATGTCAAAATTATTATTAGGTCATAATTTTGAATTTTAAAGTCAGACTTTTCATTTTTTGTCAAAATTATGTAATTTTAAGTCAAAAGTATTACTTTAAATCATAATTTTAAGGTCAGACTTTTAACTTTTATCATAATTATGCCATTTTATGTCAAAATCATTACTACATCATAGTTTTCGAATTTTAATTTCAGACTTTTAACTGTTTAGTCAAAATTATGTAATTTTATGTCAAAAGTATTATTTTAAATCATAATTTAAAATTTTACAGTCAGACTTTTAACTGTTTTGTCAAAATCCCATTTCATGTCAAAATTATTATTACGTCATAATTTTGAATTTTGAGGTCAGACTTTTAACTGTTTTGTCAAAATTATGCCATTTTATGTCAAAATTGTTACTTTAAATCATAATTTCAAATTTTACGATAAGACGTTTAACTGTTTTGTCATAATTATGCCATTTAATGTCAAAATTATTATTACGTCATCATTTCAAATTTTAAGGTCAGACTTTTAACTTTTTTGTCAAAATTATGTAATTTTATGTCAAAAGTATTACTTTTAATCATAATTTCAAATTTTAAGGTCAGACTTTTAACTTTTTTGTCAAAATTATGTAATTTTATGTCAAAAGTATTACTTTTAATCATAATTTCACATTTTAAGGTCAGACTTTTAATTTTTTTGTCATAATTATACCATTTAATGTCAAAATTTAAGGTCAGACTTTTAACTGTTTTGTCAAAATTATGCCATTTTATGTCAAAATTATGATTACATCATAATTTCGAATTTTAAGGTCAGACTTTTAACTTTTATCATAATTATGCCATTTTATGTCAAAATTATTACTACGTCATAGTTTTCGAATTTTAATGTCAGACTTTTAACTGTTTTGTCAAAATTATGTAATTTTACGTTAAAAGTATTACTTTAAATCATAATTTAAAATTTTACGGTCAGACTTTTAACTTTTTTGTCAAAATCCCATTTCATGTCAAAATTATTATTACGTCATAATTTTGAATTTTAAGGTCAGACTTTTAACTGTTTTGTCAAAATTATGCCATTTTATGTCAAAATTATTACTTTAAATCATAATTAAAAAAAATTACGGTAAGACTTTTAACTGTTTTGTCATAATTATGCCATTTAATGTCAAAAGTATTACTTTAAATCATAATTTAAAATTGTACGGTAAGACTTTTAACTGTTTTGTCATAATTATGCCATTTAATGTCAAAAGTATTATTACATCATAATTTTGGATTTTAAGGTCAGACTTTTAACTGTTTTGTCAAAATTATGCCATTTTATGTCAAAAGTATTACTTTTAATCATAATTTTCAAATTTTAAGGTCAGACTTTTAATTTTTTTGTCAAAATTATGCCATTTTATGTCAAAACTGTTACTTCAAATCATAATTTAAATTTTTACGGTCAGACTTTTAACTTTTTTTTGTCAAAATGCCATTTCATGTCAAAATTATTATTATGTCATAATTAAAAATGTTAAGGTCATCCTTTTAACTTTGTCATAATTATGCCATTTTATTTCAGAACTATAACTTTACGTCCTAATTTCAACTTTATGTCTCTTATGACTGTCATAATATCGACTCCATACGGCTCCCTTACAGCAGGTGTAGTATGAGCTTCTGAAATCAGCTCAAGAGGTCATCAAAACTCCTTCATCATCATCATCATCATCTTCAGTCTCTAATTCTTCACATCATCACAGTTCACTGCTTCACTTTCTCACATGTGGCTCGATTAAGTGTTTATCAGATTCTTTCTGCAAAGCTAATGATGACTCTTATCTTCCTCTTTCATTCTTCCTGCTCTATAAACTGTCAATTATAGTTTAATGTATACTGATGTGTGTGTGAGGAAAACCAAAACTATCATCATCACGAGATAAAACTGTGTTGTGGCACATTTTGTCTCGTGTTAAATATGAATCGCAATTGTTTATTAATATGTAGTTTTCTTCAGTTTTCTATGAGACGGTCATCGTTTTTTTTCCCACATCAACTAAGTCCGTGGCTATCAAAACCAGATCAGAGATGAGAACACTGGAAATATGATTATACATGTACATTTATTCATTCTGCAGATGATTTGATCTATAGCTGTTCCTACATTCATTTATGAATAAGAATGACAGATTACCTTTAGGCAAACGAGCGCAGATGAACTCAATCTCCTCCGAAGCTTCACAGATATTCGTGAAATTAAACTCCGATTTGCATCGCCATGGTGAAGTTCAATAAAAGCTCTCGATTCCCGTCATTAAGACGAACTCTATTAATAACGCGAAGGCAGTGCACGAGCCCGCTATCAGCCTCAGCGAGCCAGTGCGCCTGCGCAGACACGGATGTGTGTTTATCTAAATGAGGATGTACCATAGACAAACTACAGAACACTCTCTGTTTAAAAGAGGACTTACGATCACAATTACTACAACCCAAAACCGACACATAAAAGAACACTTTATTCATAGTTTATAGACCCGTCACATGACCGATAACCATTGAAATGTGGTTATTCAACATTGATGAAACGTTGAAACAACATTTAATGCTATACGTTGTTGTAAAAAAGGTTAACAAAAACAACACTGAAAAAAAAACTGTTTAATAATAAATGAATGTAAAAAGTTAAAGGCACAATATGTAATTTCTGATTTTGCAGAGCTTTTATTATGCAGACGAGCACTTGGGGGAACGCAGCGCTGTTTTATCATATTAAAGTGTTAAAGTGATGTTATAATGCTACTATGAGACACTTGTTCACACTGCAGTGAGCGAGATCATATAACACACACATGTGAGTGTGTTAAAGTGATGTTATAATGCTACTATGAGACACTTGTTCACACTGCAGTGAGCGAGATCATATTAGGCGGTAACACATGGCACTATGTGCGGTAAATCAAGAACAGCAGATTTACACAATCAGACTAACTGTGTTGAGCTGGAGAACAATGATGAGTTTCTGTCCATCAATGATCCAAACAGTGTCTCATAAACACAGCAGATATTAAAGCGGCGCTGGTGTTGCCATGGTTACTACAAATACCAGAAATTGACGCTGGTATGATGTCATTGATAGGTCTAAAACATTCTTGGAAACATTTTGGATAATAATGCAAGTACACAAGTCAACAAAATATATGTTTTTTGAAAATTTTAATCCAAAAATATTACACGTGCCTTTAACAAAATATACGACTTATAAAACAGTGAAAATACATTTATTGCAAAATTAAATAAAAACAACACTTTGTACATCCATTTAAAGGTGCACTATGTAACATTTCCGTCCGCTAGAGGTTGTCTATTCAAAACAAAGGCGTAGTTTGATGAGGCCACGTTTGAGCGCGGGATCTTGGGAAATGTGGTCTTCACCTCACAGGGAAGAATCGGGATAGGACTCGGGGCAGAAATCATGTTCATGGATGTGATTATTAACGTTACTGTAGTGAAGCAGAGCAGGAGCGAGTGTTGAGGAGCTGAGCGAGGCTGGAGCGATTGTTAATGAGATGAACACAACACACGGCTCGCGAGGAGAGGGACTTTTATTATGCCACAGGTGCCATTTCCGGTCATGAGTGTGAGGTAACGCAGCTCTGTTCATCATATCAGACACATCTGAGTGTGTTAAACATGATGTTATGACGTTACTCTGTGCGTTCGCAGTTCTGCAGAATAACACCGGTAACCGAGGGTAACGCAGATATGATGTCACTGACAGGCCACGCCCTCACACGTCCCGGTTCATTGGTTAAAATAGCATTTTTCTTTTATTGTTGTTTCCATGAAGGTGGCGTAGGCCGTATATGAGCGGAAAACTTTGCAGCCATGATTTGTGCAGGTTAAAGCTCAAGCGAGGGTGGCTCATCATCGAAACATGTCTATGTGTTGTATAACAGACTCTGTGTTTGTGTGTCGTGTGTTTGTCGTGATGACTGTGTGAAATGTTCACTGCGGTTTCTGCAGACACAATTCGTCTCGTCTTCGTCTCCCCACCAAAACAGGTCAGAAATGACAATAAACCCACACACATACAAACCCACAGAAATTTAAATACACCAACACACTCACACTTCCCTTCTTCATTGCTTCTGACTGATGGAGATTTGTGAAGAATTACACTTGTTAGTAATTAAAAGACCCCTGGCAGCAACAGGAAATGGAACAACAGTCCCACGAGCCGGACAGGTCTCTATATAAAGCCACATAGAGATCTAGTGTTGAGAAATGACTCGGATGAAACACCAACAGGAAGTGGTTTCACTGTTGAGCAGAGCTGGCGGTGACGCGCGTTTAAGCTGTGGTTGCCATGGAGATAAAACAGCGACAGACTTAAAGTCAGTTTAATTTATACAGTACAAGTGTCTTCAAAGCAGCTTTACAGCAAAACATCACCAAACTCAGTCTCAGAAATCAGTCTGAGCATTTGTATAATATAATAAAATGCTTATATTATGAAAACATAATGCTATTTCATGCATTCTTATTTATTTACACAGTTAAAAAGTTTATTCTCATGAAAAAAGTTCTCATTTTTTTCAAAGTGGGGCCCTGTATGATGTCATAAAGGGTGGAATTCCTTATATGGGCACTTCTCCTGGATGACACACACACACACACACACACACACACACACACACACACACACACACACACACACACACACACACACACACACACACACACAAGAGCTTTGTTTGGGTTAAGGGAGCCGTCGGCAACATTGTGCTTTTAGACACAAAATCAACAATGTCACTAGAGGTGTGTGTGTGTGTGTGTGTGAGGGAAAGATCACCTTGTTCAGCTTCCCAAATAACCCAGCGTTAAGGGAAGAGTCGATGCAGTGTGTGTTTCCGGAGTTCTGCAAGTGTGTGTGTGTGTGTTGTGTTTGTTGGGATCCTAAGGCGGTGAGTGAAACTGCATCAAATGTGTGTGTGTTGTTGGCAATCGGCGCATAAGTGCATGTAATGTGAACAACACCAACGTATGGAGAATCAAGAGTTATCCAGGGATAATGCTACGATAACCACAATATTACCAGCAACACCGGAATAAGAGTGCGCGGCTTATTTGTCATTCAGATGAGCAAGGAGCTGCATTGGTTACTATGGCAACATTAGGGCTCTCTCTAATGTGCTCTCGCTGCATTTTCTTTCAGAATTATAACAGTTTCACACATTTAAGCTAAATCATGGTGTTTATAAGACTAGTTTTACAGACTTTAGACACAGAACATATCCGTGTTTGTGCATCAATGTAGGGTGTGTATTGTGTGCTTTGGGTGCAAAATATAGTACATTTGTCCAAGATGCAGGATCACAGAAGGAAACAATGACAAAAAACACCATTAACTTAAGTGAATGAAAGGTAATAATCATCAATATGTGCTCACATATGGCTTTGTTTGAGTGTTTCAGCTTGGCAACCCATGAGACTAGTGTTAGAAATACGTTCTACTGACGTCATTGTGCTATGACACAAGTTCATTGAAACGAACTGTCCAAAAAAATATTTTGCTGAAATTAAATGGACTTCTAAATAATATTTGTGTGCAGTAATGGGAACGCCGTTATAGATAAACGGCGTTACTAACGGAATTATTTTTTTCAGTAACGGGTAATCAAACGAATTACTGTTTCTCCCGTTACAACGCCGTTAGCGTTACTGAGAAAAAAGACGCGGCGTTACTATAATTGAGCTGACTGAAGCGGTTTGCATCCGAACAGCTCTCTGTCATTCGGACCTGCAACGTTTTTCTTCCTCTGGCTGGTGTGTGTGTGTGTGTGTGTGTGTATGTGTGTGTGTGCGGGCGGGCGTGCATGCGTATTGGGGGGAGGGTGGGGGATTACACGTAACAGATGATGATTGGTGGGTGGGAGACAAGGTTGAGGTTGATAGGTTGAGTTCACACACACACACACACACACACACACACACACACACACACACACACACACACACACACACACACACACATTATAACGCACACACACAGTCAGCGATGGCAAACTGGAAGTATAAGCGCAACTTTTCCATCATTGAGGTGAAAGGTAAGAATGTTTATGTAACGTGCAACATATATGCCCAGAGTCTCTCCACGTCGGTGGAAAGTAATTCTAATCTAACGAAGCACCTCACATCATCACATGCCGCCACAAATTGAGTGGATAAAAACCCAGTTGATATTGCTCCACTACCAAAGGAGTAACTTAGTATAGTACTAATAATATTTACACTATAGGCCTACTGATAACCTAATAGTTGTCTCTCACATTGTCTGTCCCACAGCAACATTACAATAGTGTACATAAATGTACAATGTTTTATAATAATCATTTATTCTATTTCATATTCTATTTTATGTCAAACTCAAATGAGGGCATCCAAGTTTTGAAAAAAAAGTAACTCAGTAGTTACTTTCCCTGGTAATTAGTTACTTTTATAATGATGTAACTCAGTTACTATTTGTAAGAAGTAACTAGTAACTATAACTAATTACTTTTTTTAAGTAACGTGCCCAACACTGTTTGTGTGTATGTGTGTGTGTGAGAGAGAGAGAGAGAGAGAGAGAGAGAGAGAGATAAATGAAACTCTGTTGAACTGAAAAGGCTAAAAACAGGAGTCGATTGCCAGCCCTACTTGGCGCTTCATAACATTAAGGTTGAACCACTGGACTATTTTAATGATGTCTTTACTCTTAACTTTCTTTCTGGACCTTGCAAGTGTTAATTAAATTGCTGTATATGGCGGGACAGACAGATTTCTTTAGAAATATCTTCATTTGTGTTCTGAAGATGAACGAAGGTCTTACAGGTTTGGAACGACATGAGGGTGAGGAACTAATGACAGAATTTAAATTTTTGGGTGATGTTAAAAAGGCCCATTGGGACTTGTATTTTGAAATTTCTATCAGTGAAACTTGCTCTGGCAAAGGCAAACAGCCAATGTCAGAGCACAGCAATGCAAAAGACGCTATGCTCCGCCCATCTCCAGCAGGGGGCTTTGATCAGGGCTATTAGCTCAGCATGGTGAGATGTATCAAACACACTCTGGGTTTGCTTCACCTTTGATGTGTGCGTATATGTTGCGAGAAGTAAGTTGATTTTATCTACTTCAGCTTATGTTATCTGTTTGATGAATTGAATTTGTTTGGTTGATATCCCTTGTTTAATAAGACTTTACATTCACGTAATGATTCATTTGTTCAAGTATTCACATGAGTTAACATATCTAGTTAATGAATTGTTTCTGTTATGTTATATTGACTATTTATTGTATGCTTTGTTTTAGACCACACGTACAAATATATTGAAGCAGCAATGTGCTGAAAATAAAGAGAAAAGACCTTGAGAAACATTGCTTCTTCATGTCTCTGACCAGGCATCTGTGGACCCCCAGACTGTGTGAAATTGAGGTGAACTGTCCCTTTAAAGTCACCCTTTTCATTTAAAAATTAATTTGATAATCATGACCTAGGCCTATTTACGGAAGAGGATTAGGGCCAAGATAAAAAAAAGCATCTCGAGATTAAAGTCATTATAATGCGAGATTAAACTCGTTAAATTTCGAGAAAAAAAGTTGAAATACAATATCGAGAATAAACTAATTAAATATCGAGAATAAAGTTGTTGTGTTTCGAGAAAAACTTGTTAAATTTTGAGAAAAAAGTCAAAATACAATATCGAGAATAAACTAATTAAATATCGAGAATAAAGTTGTTGTGTTTCGAGAAAAAACTCGTTAAATTCCATAAACTCGTCCATCCACAGAAAGTAACGACTGTAACCATCTATACAGCCATCAATGGCAATACCGTAAGGTTTTAATTTGTCATAGCTGTCTATATGCCAAAGTGCATTTGGGCCAGCGCAAGTCTTCTCAAGCGTCTCCTTCGTCGAAAATCACAACAACGTTATTCTCTATATTTAATGAGTTTATTCTCGCATTATAATGACTTTAATCTCGAGATGCTTTTTTAAATTTTTTTTTTTATCTTGGCCCTAATCCTCTTCCGTACTAATCCTCTTCCGTACCTATTGAAACTTTTTTTCCTGTGAAAATAATTTCTTCATTGCATAAAATAGGCCTACATTTAAATGACTCCATTCACTCACATCAGTTCAGACAGTGGAGAAAGCCCCGCCCACATGGTGACAGGATTGGTTATATGTTTGCGACACAAGGAAATGGGCGGGGTTTTTGAGACGGTCTTTGGTTCACTGCAGTTTAAAGGAGAAAATACAGGTCCTTCTCAAAAAATGTGCATATTGTGATAAAGTTCATTATTTTCCTTAATGTAATGATAAAAATGTAACTTTCATATATTTTAGATTCATTGCACACCAACTGAAATATTTCAGGTCTTTTATTGTTTTAATACTGATGATTTTGGCATACAGCTCATGAAAACCCAAAATTCCTATCTCAAAAAATTTGCATATCATTAAAAGGTTCTCTAAACGAGCTATTAACCTAATCATCTGAATCAACTAATCATCTGAACCAAACACCTGCAAAAGATTCCTGAGCCTTTTAAAAACTCCCAGCCTGGTTCATTACTCAAAACCGCAATCATGGGTAAGACTGCCGACCTGACTGCTGTCCAGAAGGCCATCATTGACACCCTCAAGCGAGAGGGTAAGACACAGAAAGACATTTCTGAACCAATAGGCTGTTCCCAGAGTGCTGTATCAAGGCTCCTCAGTGGGAAGTCTGTGGGAAGGAAAAAGTGTGGCAAAAAACGCTGCACAACGAGAAGAGGTGACCGGACCCTGAGGAAGATTGTGGAGAAGGACCGATTCCAGACCTTGGGGGACCTGCGGAAGCAGTGGACTGAGTCTGGAGTAGAAACATCCAGAGCCACCGTGCACAGGCGTGTGCAGGAAATGGGCTACAGGTGCCGCATTCCCAGGTCAAGCCACTTTTGAACCAGAAACAGCGGCAGAAGCGCCTGACCTGGGCTACAGAGAAGCAGCACTGGACTGTCGCTCAAATTTTGCATGTCATCCGAAATCAAGGTGCCAGAGTCTGGAGGAAGACTGGGGAGAAGGAAATGCCAAAATGCCTGAAGTCCAGTGTCAAGTACCCACAGTCAGTGATGGTCTGGGTGCCATGTCAGCTGCTGGTGTTGGTCCACTGTGTTTTATCAAGGCCAGGGTCAATGCAGCTAGCTATCAGGAGATTTTGGAGCACTTCATGCTTCCATCTGCTGAAAAGCTTTATGGAGATGAAGATTTTGTTTTTCAGCACGACCTGGCACCTGCTCACAGTGCCAAAACCACTGGTAAATGGTTTACTGACCATGGTATTACTGTGCTCAATTGGCCTGCCAACTCTCCTGACCTGAACCCCATAGAGAATCTGTGGGATATTGTAAAGAGAAAGTTGAGAGACGCAAGACCCAACACTCTGGATGAGCTTAAGGCTGCTATCGAAGCATCCTGGGCCTCCATAACACCTCAGCAGTGCCACAGGCTGATCGCCTCCATGCCACGCCACATTGAAGCAGTCATTTCTGCAAAAGGATTCCCCACCAAGTATTGAGTGCATAACTGAACATAATTATTTGAAGGTTGACTTTTTTTTAATTAAAAACACTTTTCTTTTATTGGTCGGATGAAATATGCTAATTTTTTGAGACAGGAATTTTGGGTTTTCATGAGCTGTATGCCAAAATCATCAGTATTAAAACAATAAAAGACCTGAAATATTTCAGTTGGTGTGCAATGAATCTAAAATATATGAAAGTTACATTATGGAAAATAATGAACTTTATCACAATATGCTAATTTTTTGAGAAGGACCTTTACTCAGCAATGGTGTTGGAAGCAAACTGTTGAACGTGCAAATCACGGACACCTTGAGGAAAATCAGCGCTATTACAGTACATATTGGCATATAAACTGATGCTTAACACAATTTGCCTTCAACAGATAGTTAGGTCACGAAGTTGGCACGTTCAAATATCTGGGAGAACAAGAAAACCCACATCCTCTGGTAGATGCAGGATATTTATTTATTTATTCATTTATTCAGTCTCTTTTTATGGTAATGCAGCATGAAGTGCTACAACAACAATCCTCAAACACACCAAAAATACATGACAAGAAGAACAGGAGTAGGATGAAGAAAGAAAAAAAATCTTATAAACTCCTACCCCATTCTTATATTAAGAAAGTCACAAATTGGATGGCCTCACCAACATAAGAAATATGTATAAATATATACACACTTTTAAACAAGAATAAACAAACAAAAACAACAATAATACAATAATGACAACTTTCAAAACATAAACAACGTGAAACCATCGTTGCTATAAATTTAACAATTTTTACCTTCATCTTTGTACAGATTAAATATATTCTGTTTATACTGATATTTAAATTGAAGAATATTTGAACAACATTTTAATTCATTTTCAAGATCTTTTCACACCAGAAACTGAAACACACATTTGTTTGAGAGTATTTCCAGCAAAAGGTTGTTTAAAATCACTATTTCTTCTACTATTTAAAGTAAAAGGGTTTGCAATCCATGCGGTAACAGGCTGTGTTTTGCTTTATATACAACTAATATGGTTTATAAAGACACCAAATCCGTCCATTTAAGTAGTCCTGACCTCAGAAACAGTCCTGTAGTATGTTCTCTTGGAGCAACTCCATTAAGTTATTCTTATAACCCTTTTTTTGCTAAAAAAAAAGGCATTAAATTAGTGAAATAAGAGTTTCCCCATACCTCTAAACAATACATAAAATGTGGCAAAATAAAAGAACAATATAGGATTCTCATTGCCTCGTAATTTAACATATTAATGCTAAAGCAAGGTCTTTTATTAGCCCGCATAAAATAATTGAACCATCTGTACAAGTCTTGTTTGAAAATATCTGAACTGGATATAATAATCTTGACTGTAATAATCATTTTCAAAAGAGCAACACACCAAAGAGAGGGGGAGAAAGTCTGAAACATCCAGATACACCAGACAGGACCTGTACATACATTCACAATCTCATAATGTCTATCTTTATCTTAGATACAATTTCACAGAACTGTATAGCTATTTCTAAACAAAATGGCCACCCCTCGACTCCTCAACGTAAAAAAAAAAAAAAAAGACTAAAGCCGGACTGAAGCCACTTAAGATGTTCTTATCATCCAAATTAGTTACTTGTACAAGGGTTAATATCAACGTTTTCCTGTCCTGAGATCTGTTCCTATGGGATGCATAAGCCTGTGATGAGTAAGTCAGTCCTCACGTTCCTTAAAAAGTGCTTTGTGAGAAAGTAAAGCAAATGTATAGAAATGTTGTAGTAAAAAGTGAGCTGAAAGGAGCTAATATAACACAAGGAACACTATTCAGTGTAAAAGGTATCCTGAATGACAAAAGAAATTTGACATGTAGCACTGACCTTAGCAAAACATCTCTATAACAGAGAGCCAACAAAACAGAGAAATATGACAACATGTGCACGCTCATACTTGTGTTTCCAGCATTACAATAAAAATTGTCTAAACGTGTGGGAGAAACGTCATCCTCAAACAGATGACGACAAGAATTCGTACACCTGGGATGGATCCTGGATCCCGTTGGCAGTGTGACTTAGGGAGAGAGGCAGGATAAAGTTGTGCATAAGTGACCCTCAGACGTTTCTTGACCTTTGTTTATGCAAAACGGCAGCAGAGAAATCCTGGAAAAATTCACCCGAAACATCAAAGACTCTCCGCTTCCCGAATCTCTCGCAACAGTGCTGACCATTTCTCCATTAATAAGTTATGACATGTCCTTGGTGAGTTTGTGAGATCATCTATCAAATAAGAATGCACCAAAAATGTTAACAAATATGCATTTACAGAAACGTTGACATACAGAAAAGCAGCATATGTGTATCAAGCAAAGTTGAATACTGTTGAAGCTATGCACGTTCTTGCTGTGTGTAATGAGATTCATAATGAGTTACCATTTTTATTCTCTTGGCCCTGAGAGTTAGTCGCACGGCTGTCTGAGGTTTCAGAAGCTTGACCTGTCGGAGAAACAGAGAAATGTTAATTTACAGGGCTGTGGTTATAAGTGTACTAAATACTTGCCTGGTAAAAAACAAAGCAATTCCCTAAGAAAGCATTTAGTAGTTTGATCTAGCTAGAGTTGGTGGAATACATATCTAAAAGGGAGGCATGAGTTTGTGTCATTGAGTCCTTATTTAAATAAACTGGGCATAAGAGTGATCAGATATAGGAATTACAGGTCTAGTCGAGCAGTGCTTCTCAAACTTCTTAGAGTTGAGTCCCCCCTGAGGCATTAATCATCCATCTTCATACCCCTTCAGCGGTGTGTACAGCACGGTAACAAAACACACACACACACACGTAACCCACCAGTGCAGACTCTACACACCTCAATAGCACACGTCAGTTTAAATAGACCTGTGTGTGGTTTGGGTTTAAGGGATGTTTGATAACTGTAAAAAATGTCACGTTCCCTTGAACATACATACCTATTAGATACAAATTGAAGCATTTAAACGGATATAATATATTAGTTTAAATACTTCAGTTAGTTTTTATATTTTACATATTTTTACTATAAAGAATTTAACTGTTTTGAGGGAGATTTTTAATAGTGTTTTTAAAAATGCTAATAAATTGTGCCTAATTTACTTCTTAATTAACTACTTAAAAAAAAAAAAATTAATATATCACTAAGTTACATCACTAAGTTACATTAATATATCACTAAGGAAAAATGGGCAAGCGTAAGGATTTGAGCGAGTTTGACAAGGGCCAGATTGTGATGGCTAGACGACTGGGTCAGAGCATCTCCAAAACTGCAGCTCTTGTGGGGTGTTCCCGGTCTGCAGTGGTCAGGATCTATCAAAAGTGCTCCAAGTAAGGAACAGTGGAGAACCGGCCACAGGGTCATGGGCGGCCCAGGCTCATTGATGCACGTGTGGAGCGAAGGCTGGCCCGTGTGGTCCGATCAAACAGACGAGCTACTGGAGCTCAAACTGCTCAAGAAGTTAATGCTGGTTCTGATAGAAAGGGGTCAGAATACACAGAGCATCGCAGTTTGTGAACCGGCATCATGGTCATGGGCGCCCAAGGCTCATTGATGCAACGTGGGGAACAAAGGCTGGCCCGTGTGGTTGCCACAAAGCACAAATGCTTATGAATGGTTTAAGGAGCACAACGAGTTTGAGGCGTTGACTTGGCTTTCAAATTCCCCAGATCTCAATCCAATCAAGCATCTGTGGAGGCCCGACTTCAAAACTTTCAGGACTTAAAGGATCTGCTGCTAACATCTTGGTGCCAGATACAATAGGTGATTTGATTGGATGTCATGTATTTACGGCATTTCACCTGCTAGAAACATGTGCTTGGATTTAATGTCATTTTAAGTTTAAATGAACAGCGAAACTTGTATGTTTACCCCAGACTGAGAACCACTGCAGTAAAGGAACTCCAGCATTTTTGTCGTTATCAGGTTTTGGTGGGTTCGTGTAAATAGATCAGTCATTTTTTATATATATTCTTTGCACTCCAAATTGTTTGTAATGTAAAATAAGTTATGGAAAACGAGACCATATCTTTTGCCCAACCTTATTTTAGTCCAATATTATAAAATGCCCATGAGAAGGACACAACACTATAGACATTTCAGAATTAAAGCATGACCATCAGACAACAGGGTCACAATGAGTCAGTGTCAGGTAAATCTATTTTACCTGTAGAAAAGAAACACAAAACCAAAAGCAAGAATGTGTGGATCATCACTACTCACCAAAATTGTGCTCATATAAGATGTAAACCAGTAACACAACATTAAGAGCCAGCATAAGCACAACTCCAATCACAAATGCAATCATATGTGCATCCCAGTCCCAGTATTTTCCATCTAATTAAAAGCAAAAAGATGAAAAATAGCATTGATTAATTAAGCTTAAGATAAACAAAAAGGGGAAAATGAAAGTTTACTTTTTTTATTCCAATAGTTATTTTTGTGTTTCTGTGTAACTGCTTTAATTACCCAATTTGGTGATAATTGGTTCTTTGAAGGTAATGTGGGTCATGAAACAATTATATTCATCTTTTCCTCCTCCTTGATCTCCAGACTCTTCCTCATCTGGAAGGATCCATCGTGGTTTGGTCTGATTCCTGAGGATTTCATCTCATCTTCATTCAGAAATGTGCCATATTTCCTAATGGTCATCTTCATGTCTTTGGGGAAGAAGCCGGTGGCCAGACAGGTGAGATTCAGCTTGGATTCATCACTGGATTTCCTTGAAAACACATGAACATCCGGAGTAGCTGAAAACACAGGAATCAGTTCATCAATCAGTTTCTATCTCTATAACAGCTGCAGATCATCTACAAGTACACACACATTTACTCACAGCCGTTTCTGAGCTCCTCATCTCCATATTCTCTGAATTTGTTGAGCCAGTCCACACACTCTTTCTCCAGGTAGGCTTTGGTGTATTGGTTTAGGATCGGCACATTGTCCCATTTCATCTTGGTTGGTAGAGCTGCATCAACGGGAGCGACCCATTGAGACTCTTTATCATCAAAATACAAGAAGTTTTCTCCATCATAGGCGTACTCATCAATGCCTCTGAGAAACTTCACTTCATCTCCCAGCTGCTCAACTTCACAACCAACTCTCCTCTGAAGAACATGAAGATCTGACACGGACACAGATTGAAATGTTTGTCGTGAGATGATAACAGGATTAATAAAAACCAAATGCAGGTTAAACTGTAAGAATGTTCCTCACCTGATTCATTCTGTCTCATGCGGTTCATCAGAATATTGAGACTAAGATGAAACCACTGTTCTTTGCTCTTTCTCGACTGAGTGCCTTTTTCCCAGTAATCCTCCTCCATTTTCTCTTTCATCCAGAGCTGTGTGGGAATCATTCTCTTGTCCTTGCTGTTGTAATAGTCGATCTGTCTGTCGTCTAGCAGACCCATAGCAGTGAATTCATAGATGCCCGGCAGATCCACAGGTTTGGACAAGACCGTGTAAATGTAATACAGCGAGTGTTTGTTTGCTATAAAGAGGAATAAAACATGCATGAAATAACTGTTCACTGAAATGTAAATGTTCTAAACGTGGTACATTTCAAAGATACGTAAAAGAAGTAAAAACATCACAACAATACTCTCAAAACTTGTAAGGGCACTCCCAGAAGGGCGTGCACATGTCGACCACAGCGAGAGAGCAAAAGCACACCCATAAACGCACTTTGCACAGCTTTAGCCACCGGCTGCATTGCACAGGTCACAGGACTTCACAAAATAAACAAAGTCACCAAAGAAGTGTGTTTTTGGTTGTCAGGACAAGACAACCCAGTTCAGCTTCCCAAAGAACTCAGCGTTAAAAAATGCCCAACGTCATTGTGTTTTTTCCCCCATTGTCCAATCGAAAGAATGGAGAGGCGGGCCTTCCATCGTGTTGAATGTTACCTTGATTTGACAGACAGAACAGCTGATTCGGGGGTTGCCTAGAAACATTAAACACAGCATACAGCTATTTTCTAAATGAAAAAACGTCAACCAAAAAAAGGCGGTGCGGCCTCGCATTTTCGAACCTGAAAAAGGCATTCTGTGATCAGGGCCTAAAACTGCTTCAAATGTCTGTGTGTTGTTGGCTATCGGTGTACAAGTTCACATCAAGTAAACAACATGAACGTATATCGCGCTCATGACTCTTAAACCCACACGATACGCCTCCAGCTGCTCGATTTTATTCGGAAAGACTCAGGACAGCGTATATGTCTTTTATAAATATGATAAAGATATGAAGGATGCAATACTACTCTATAGTGTGTGCTACCCCCCCCCCTTCAATGATGAACACCTGATGATAATGAGCAGAATCACTGAAGGTCTGATCACCATTATGGTGATCAGTGTTTCCTTTAGTTTGGCTTTTTATGTGAGTTTGTGGTCGTTCTTAGCCTGACGTGGTCATACTCAATTCTAGTCAGAATATGAGTCTGATACCGCTCCATTGGGCTGTGATTAGGGCTGGGACAGTTACTGCAATACCGCGGTCACGTCACGCCTACCGCGGGTCTGAGATCGTCACCGCCATCACCGTAAAATAAATAAATGGTTTACATTCTAGCCTTCATATATTTTGCTAGAATAACTAGCATGTTCACTTTATCGTGATGGACGATGATATCTTTTTTTTTTTTTGTATAAAAATATATAATTTGCTATACTCTGTATTTTATCTCTTTACATAAATACTATTTTCTACCTAAAAACGATAATTTCGTTATTTTTCTAAACCAAATAAGGACTCTTGCTTCCACTTAAGAGGAGTTGTGCTCTTTTTATTTTAATATCTCCTTACATAAATACTATTTTGTACTTACAACTATAATTTCGTTATTGACCCAGTGTTTTGAATGTGAACGCTGTTTTACGTGATTATTACCACAGGAGTGAAGCACAAAGCTTTGTTTACAAGGGGAATACATTTGCAGATGTTGCATCGCAGCCATGAAAACATATGGATTCATGCCGAAAGAGAGAGGGAGGCTGAGCCCAGTTTAAGATTTGCCAGCTTTTTAATTTGTTTTGCGACCTGGTCACCCAATATTCCGATTTCCATGAATTTTAACAATAGGCCTAACGTTAGTCCATTTTATTCCACTGGGCATCTCGTTTCTTTTCCCAAATCTTCACTCGCGTCGCACTCATTTTCGCAGGGAATTATAAACGTTTCTTCCTTTCGTTTGCTTGAGTATATTATACCCATTCAAATCTCTTACTGTGGTAAAGTAGAAAAACACTGTAGGACGAAAGCTTATTTAACACAGTTTGTGATTGTTATTAGACTTGAGGCGCGTCAAGTTTATTTGACACCCAGCGATGTTGCTTTCGTTTTCTCTGGCAGTGCATAGCCTAATCAAACATATGTAGCTCAAGTGTTGATTTGCAACATCAGGAGAAAACATTAAGACGTAGATATTCGAGTCTATCCAGCTCGTGTCGTCTGAAAGCGCAGAGCGGCGTATGACGAAATAGCTATGAAACAAATTTTTTTAAACAAATATTTAATTTTATGTTCTTAAGATTACCATTATTTACTTATAATCATTTAAATGTTTTACAGGCTGTAGTGTGTTGTTTCACTGACGGAAAATAAACATGCATGCTTATGATGTTTGAGCGTTTATTATTTCAAATTGTAGGCTAGACTACAGTATTTAAAATAGCATATATGCATTAGTTATACTCTTAATTTAATCTACAGAGACAAGTTTTTAGTTTAACTATAGGAGAGGATTAGTAAGACTCGCAACAGGGGGCGTGGCATCGTGATGGTTGGGGGCTGTTTGGGGGTTTAAAGCGGTTTTCCGCTGAACCGCTGGGAATTTATTGCTTCTCAACCGCGGTAAGAAAAAATCCATACCGTCCCAGCCCTAGCTGTGATTATTGGGGCATGTTTCAAAGGAACCAGGAAAGACCCCAGTTGGATAGACTACAACCAATCAGAGCAACGGAGTAAATGACGTATGTTGGGTGACGCATAGTAGCAGGAAGTTCGGATCATTTTAGGGAATTTCGTTTATTTCAGCAGAATATGATTAAAATGTCATGTTAAACTCCCCAACTCATCTAATACTTATGCAAACATTGATCACATTTGGAATAAAAAATTAATTATAAGCTAATGCAGCCAATGCCAAAGCATTTAATCACATCTGCTCCCTGGAAAGATTAGTAACGCTACACCTCTCCTGTATTCGGGTTTGAGTCGTTAGCTCCGTCATCAGTGTCTGATCTGGGCCGTGACAGCTCTATAAGCAATGCATGCAGTCCTGAAAACAGAACTGATTAGTTCAGCTTTCGAGTCTTCGGGTTCCAGTCATTCGTTCTCACAGCCCCATCAGCTGAGTGCAGAAGATCCTGTGCAGAACCCATAGCCTGTAGCACATGCACGCTCAACACGAAATTAACAAACCGCTCTCTGAGACGACTCGCTGTTCCCAAGAACAAAACGTTCATGAACGACACATCACTAACGCACTGTTGTCAACAGATCTCAAAAAAAACAAAACAGAATCAACCCAGGTGCTCTTTGATGACGTCAATACCTGTGTGACTGTTTATCATCTGTCCATCATCAGATAAAGCCCGTCCTGACAATCTGATTGGTCCGAACAGTTTCTGTTCGGGCATAATTACTCCTCTATGGAAAAGTTTTTATTAAGCATCTCAGTCATACTTTAAGTGAAGTGTAGGACTAAATCTTAAATGCCAGTCTTAGAGATGATTCACGACACTTCGCTGTGCCACAAACCAAGGGGGTAATCCAGCTGCAGGAAAGCGTACCTTCCATGGGGTGGGGGGACTCTTTAACGCGACTCTTTACTGTCTATGCCACAAACAGGGTTTTGGATGATGGACCAATCACTGAATAGATTATTTTTTTCAGGTAAACTCACATTGGTATAAAAGGCAAGTTAAGCCCAACATTATCCAGCGCTGGCAAAGATGATGCCTGCTCTGTCCAAATGATATCATTTGATGAACTGATGAACTGATCAAACATTATAAAAACAATCTCCCTCTCCTGAAAGATTCGTCTCTGTCTCCTCAGTGCCATCCCAAGCCTCTTCTGGACCCTCCTAACCACTTGAGAGACCTCTCGAGCTGTCTTAAATCACTGGGAGAGTCAGAGTGATTATTAGCTTTAAGAAATTTGATAACTTGCTTTTATACCTAAGTTTGAGTAAATTTCATGAGTTCTCAGCACTTAAGACTAACATGGCACTTTGAGAAGCTTGATAAATACGGACCCTGCGCAGTGTTGATTTAACCCTGGGGTTTTTACTGTGTATCACATTTCAGCTCTGTCGTTAAAAAGTCTTGAGCAAGAAGAGTAAACGTTTTACTTTCACTTTCGTTCTCGGATAAACGCAGCAAAAGATAATCATTTACCTGCTTGAAGTGAAGCCGAGGTCCCACAAAATAGGAAAAACACAAAGCAGAGAGAAGATTTTCGTGACTCCCGAGGCCATAATTGAAAATCCATCACTGAGATTTAAAACTGTTTACATCTTTCCTTCCTTGTCAAATGCTGAACGGCAAAACTACCAAAGTACACCAGAATGAAGTTAAGCATTTACAAGGAGGCATTAATCATCTCTTGAGGCTTATTGAAGAACATAGAACAACACTGTATTCAGTTATTTTCATCAAGAACATCAAATGTCTTCTCGCTATATTTAATAACACATCAATAACACTTCGCTTTAACTGACACAACACTGCCCAGGCATGAGTAATCAACAGATGATCAGTCCAACACATAAGTCAACTTAATCAAACACCGAGTGCCAAACCAAATCCACCACTCCCCCTAGTGCGCGGGATAGGTAAACACATCTTTTCCAAGACACCTCAAATACTTAAGGTTTCTATTTATGTTATGATTATTACATTGTTTATTAGTTTTTTCGAATCAAACAATATTACTCTTCCATTGCTGTCACACATTACATTTCAGGATATTCATAATTATATTTAATTATAACCAAGCCTGTTCAAGCCAAATAACTAACACTTTTAAATAAAGTTACTTTTCTGTTCATATATGCATAATATATATCAGTGTAAAATGGGAATTTTTTTTAATAACCATGTTAATGGATAATACACACTGTTTTGTTAGTTCATACGTCATTAACTAATTTGAATAAACTGAGAACAAATACTTTTAACTATATGATTTTCACAATATTTTAATAAATGTTTAACCATATAGCCTAAAATGTCTCCCTTGACTGTATTATTTGATATGGACATTTAATGTCAAATACAGGCCTTAGACGTATTTCATGCATACATTATGATAACCTCAATCAGGATTTTTAAATGTGTTTTTATTGCTCTTAGGGTATGAAAAACAAGATTTTATTTATGTATTTATTTATTTTTTATATATTTTTTCAAAAAGATTTTCAGATGTCCACTAGAGTGCACAACATGCACACTGATCACCATAATGGTGACTTCAAACTAAACTCGTCTGACAGAAATAAAGTTGTTTAATCCTCCTCTGAGATTTTCAGAGATTTAATGTCTTCTTTTATCTTCAGTTGATTTAATCTCAGTTGTAGTTCATGTGTTTCTCTACCCTTCTGTGATTCTGCTCATTATCATCAGGTGTTCATCACTAATGCTTAATCATCACTTAATTATATCATTAACTTCAACACTGCTTCAATACTTTAACTCTGAAGTGAGCACACACATGAACACTAGGCAGTGTTAATTTAACATGGGCGTTTTGCTGTGTATTTTTACATAAATCTTACACTTATCATTTTTTTATTTTTTGTAAATTGTACTTTGTATGTATGACTGACAAATATGAATCACATTAAGTTCACTTTATGTTCCTTAATGGGAAACATGTTTTATTAATTATTTTAAATCTATTAACTTGTATTTTTTTTTTTAATGAGAAACAATTGTTTAATTAAATCTATTTGATTGGATAAAGCAAATAATTTCTAATACATATTATTTCTTAAATGAGAATTTTTGTTTTGATTAAATCTATTTAGTTTTGTTTAGATCAAACATAGAATTTAAAATAGAAGAATATACTTTGTGCCAGTTTTAATAAAATAGTTTTCATAGAAAATACAGTTTATTTTTCAAGTTACAATATAGATGTGAACCATTAGCCTTTTTAACTGAATGAATGAAAACCTTTTTGGATGAATGAAAATTTTTTGTGCTTCGTGGAAAGTTTTACTTATGAATGGGAGAATGCGATCTGGTTCCTATAGATACAGGCAGTGCTCTGAGACATGCGCACTAGCGTCCTCCAGGCTGAACAATGCAGGGTTTTTTTTTTCTCGAGTGTTTAGAAACACAATTTCTGAGACAGTTGTAGTTTTATTGGTGATTTCAAATATGAAAATTAATCTTAAGTTTGGCAAACAGTTTTGGAGAATTTGACATTTCCCCATTCAAAGAGATGGGAGCTGCATTTGCTTTGCCGAGAGGCATTTTAAAGACGGCCGTCGAGTGAAATGACTTTGGTTTTAACTAGACTCGAAATTGTTTCTTATTTTAAAAAACACATCTTCCCGTGTCCCTAATTTATTTAGTCATTAAATGTAATCAAATACTGAAGATAATGAGTGTACATTTAATAGATTCTACTTCAAGTGAGACCAGGATGTTGCTTTAACATCAATTTAGACTTTTTTTAAATGATGCTGTTGTGACAAAACCATGTGCTTGTGTCATGTTCAATAGATAAATAACACTAGGACTCATTTTGCAGTGAGATTATAAGCATTTATTTGTTTTGCATTACATGGTTATCAAAGAAATAACAGGAATATGTTACCGTTATTCTTTCATGCCACCTCACAATAAGACAAGCTGAGCATGATTTTAGAGATCATTTAGAGGCGTAACCAGGAACAAAATAATGCTGGAAATTATTTAATTAAGGACTATCAATATTTATGTTCATCATCTTCAGGACTGGCTTGGCTGATCTTCTTTCACGTCTATCCCTCAGAAAAATGTTTAAAAAAATTTTTTTCATTCAACGTCATTGTAATAGGTTTCTTATTCAAACTAAATTGCATTGTGTTAAACTGACTTCAAACTGTTGCGTTTTTAACTCAACTCAATATTTTAATTTTTAAGTTAATCAAACACAATTCTTTTCGACCACTTAATCCATTTGAGTTGAGAATACATAAATGATTTTAGTTATTAACCCTAACCGTATTACAGAAACCAGGGACAGGATTTCCCCTTCCCATCATGCTTTGCACAGGACTGGATACAAAGAGTACATGTCATTTAATGTTATTGCATGTGTTTTTTCATCAAGATGAAAAAAATGGGAGACTTTTTCATGTTAAATATATAATAAATAGTTTACAATTATAAAATATATGATATATTTTTAATGTATCATGTATAATAAAAAAAAACTACTTTGGGCCAGCCAGTAAGGTTTTGTAAAAGGTTTTCTTTTATTTAACATTTGTAAATGTTGATTTTTGTATTGAATGTTTCACTAAATAAAAATAATCAATTAAACTTGATTACTTGTTTTTGTTTTAATATTCATTTTAGAATAATTTAACTTAATAGTTTTGGACTAAATTAAAAATGTTAACCTGATTTAACTAAATGGCATTTAATTTAACCTTTGTAAAAAAAAACTTAAGTTTACTGAAATAAACACTGTTAATTAAATTTAACATTACCTATTTATGTGGAAACTTTAAAAAATTTAAGTAAAATGTATGAAATTTTTTTAAGTGAGAAAAATAGCACTCTGTGCTGAGGAGTGAGGATCGTTTATATTTATTCAACAGAAAGTCCTCTAATTGCGTCACTGTTTTTGCTTCGATTGGCGTTGGGTTTTCCTCATCTTTGTTTTCAGCCCAGTGAGCCTGGGATTCCCAAGCTTTACGTTTAGCATTATAGCAGCAGAAAACAGTCCACATGTGTGAGGGGACGTTAACTCTGTCATTTAAGCGTGTGTTGCCAGGCACAGCTCCTGTCAGCACATACGCCAAGATATTATTGTTTTGGTCACTGCAGTTAGAATGCATGAACTCTCTAACACTTTGCTCCATAAGTCTCCAACTACCCTTATTAAAGCTGCTCTTCTGTGGCACAGTGTTGGTCTGAGTATATGTGGATTCAGCTGTGATTTCATCTGGTGCGTGGCCATTGGGAAACAAGTGTCCACGATCCAATGTCTTCTGGTTCCAGTAGTCTCCCGGTACAGCCTGATTGGCACCTGGTTCAGACATTTCACCATCTAATGGTTCAAGCTACAGAAGAGATAATGAAGAGAAAGATATTCAATTCCATATATAATATCCAACTGAGAATAAAAGTAAAACCAGATGCATAAAAGCTCAGACAATTGTGAATAATGAGGTTTCACTTATAACTGTAAGAATCCAGCATGAGAAACATTACCTGCGGCTCGATCATCCATGGAATATGTGGTTTTCCTTCATAAATCGCAGTAAATTTGTAAGCTGAGAAAACAGGGATCTTCTGTTTTATATCATAGAGAGTTGCATATCTGTATTTTTCATCATACTTTTGACAGATTAGTTTGTAGCGGTCCTCATCCTGTGAGACTGAATTCTCCAGAATGCCTTCGATCTCTGGAGGCTCGTTTTTAAAAAAAAAATTGCTGCATTCGCTGAATGAATCAACAACTTCAGCCATGATGGACGGAAAGCCCAACACCAACAACGCGGAGATGACCAACAGACGCATCTTCACCTGAACCGAAGTGGCTAAAGCAGTCCCACAGAAATGCACTTAATGTACGCATTTAAATAGTGTCGCAATAGAGACCACACCTACACACACGCTCGTCACTATGAACTCAACTCCCACCAAGTTGTAAAAATGTTGTGTGTGATGGGTAGGTTTTGTGTGTGTGTGATGGGTAGGTTTAGGTCCAGGTTAGGGTTAGCATGTACAGTTTGTACAGTATAAAATCCATTACGCCTATGGAAAGTCCCCACAATTCACAAAAACCTAACATGTGTGTGTTTGTGTGTGTGAGAGTTTATTTGCCAATAAGTAACATTAATTAAGGATGCAAAAAAGGAGTAAAAGTGCACTTTCTTTTGCGGTTACACTAAATCGGTTAACTGGTTTCACTGTAAACTAAAATTAAATCGATTGTGTTACATTTGAAATCGATTGTTACACTTGAAACAACACAGTTCAGAAGCCATTAACCACTTCTCCTTTCTTTCTCCTCACTTCCTCCTCTCAGAGTTTTTCATTCCAGGAATACTGACTAAGCAAGTTTATGTCTAGATTCAGCAACTTTTCAGACTATCTTGGCAACTTCCCTATTTTTGTAGGACACAGAGACGATGGAATGGAAGAAGCCTGCACTGTCAGAAAAAAGGTTCATTGCTGTCACTGGGACGGTACCCTAAGGTACAAAACTGAAAAAGTAGTGATATGTACCATTTAGGGGTGAGTAAGGTATGATGTGATGGGATTCTCTGGCCTGTCCCAGACCAAAGACAGAAATGCTGGGGCAGAATTATTTTGTTGTTGTATGGTGTATTGTACTGTAAAGTACATTAAGGAAAAAAAAAAGTAAATATATACATTTGTTGTGTAGAGTCAATAGTTACAGACCTCCAAACTTTGTGTGGTCTTCAGGCACACGTGCATTATTTAATTAGAACATAGTTCAATTATTTAGACCAACAACGTGCGTGTGTAAGGAGGCTAAAGTCTGTAACCTCTAGCGTCAGTCACTAGAGTGTCTCTTGAGATCAGAGGAGTGAGGTTTACTCACACAGCGACTACTAGCTGGCCTCCGTTAGATGTTCAGTTGAATGTTTGGCTGATCATGTTAGCTCACTTGTCCATAAACAACTTGTATCCTCTCTTTCTAGTTCATGCACATCTAATGAATCCTGTAGAAGATCCATAACGGTGTCCCTACCATATAACAGTGCATTTGGCAGATGCTTTTATTCAACTGATTACAGGGACAATCCGCCTGGAGCAACATGGAGTAAAGTGCCTTGCTCAAGGACACACTGGTGGTGGCGACCAGCAACCTTCTGCGTATCAGTTCAGTGGTTTAACCCACTAGACCAGGGGTGTCCAACTGCAGATTTTAGCTTCAACCCAAATCAAACACTCCTGAACCAACTAATCATGGTGATCAGGGCTGCTTGATAATTACAGACAGGTGTGTTGGAGCAGGGTTGACACTCCTGAACCAACTAATCATGGTGATCAGGGCTGCTTGATAATTACAGATGTAATTATCAGATGCAGTTGTAAATCTGCAGGACGGTAGCCCTCCAGAAGCAGGGCTGGACACCCCTGCACTAACCCATCATCTCACCACGAGATGGTTGCTACCTGATTGAATATTCCTAACCCCACCCGCACCTACAGTGGGGCAAAACAAGTATTTAGTCAGCCACCAATTGTGCAAGTTCTCCCACTTAAGGCCTGTAATTTTCTCCGGCTGGGATCCATTTGCATGCTTTTATTGACAGACTCGTACTACACAGGCAGGGTCAGGCAGGAGCAAACTGGAATGGCAAAGGGCAGGCAGAATCGTGGTGAACAAAACAGGCAGAAGGTCGGGACAAGCAGATAACAATCACAGGTCGATATTACAGACAAGGGTCAGGGACAGGCAGCAATCAGAAGATAACGATAAACAGGCAGGATCGGTAACAGACAATAAGATCAGGAAATAACGCTCAGAAATGTCCACCGGGGCAAAACAAGACTTCACACAGAGCTGAAGGAGAAGTGAGTTCTTATAGAGCCAGGCAATGGGTAACAGCTGACGTAGTAATTAGTCCAAGGCACGGGCTGATGGGAAATGTAGTGTGTCAGTGTAAGTGTGAGTAAGTATTCAGGAGAGGGCTCCCTCTGATGGCCAGAGGAGGGAATCATGGATTTTGTCTCTGTGACAGAGCTCTCCCCCCTGCGAGCATCTTCTGGCACGAGGAGGCAGTGGCGTGAGTCACTTTTGTGCGTATTCAGCCCACATGAGATAACGAGACCAGTCATTTTGATTGTGGTTGCAGTAGCTGCGTAGAAAACGTGTGAGTTCCTGTTTGAGCCTCCCCACCTGTCCATTTGACTGAGGATGGTAGCCCGAAGTAAGGCTGACATTGATGCCTACCTGGCAGAAGGTGGACCAGAGGTGGGAGGTGAATTGAGAGCCATGGTCCGAACACGATATCCTCAGGTAATCCATAGATCCTGAAGACCCAAATGCAGAGGTGTTCAGCCATTTGCATGGCGGTAGGTATTTAGGATAATGGGACGAAAGGCTTTGGAGAAGTGATCGATGACTGTCAGTATGGTGGTGTAACCTCGGAGATGGGCAGATCGTGATGAAGTCAATGGCGACATGGGACCAGGGGCGATGTGGTAACGGTAATGGTTGTAACAGACCTGCGGGGACCTGGTGAGATGATTTGTTTTTGTTGCAGATGTGACATGCTTAGACGAACTGTGCAGCATCCTTAGGTAGTGAAGACCACCAGAACCGGTTCTGTAGGATCTGGATGTTGGCTGCAATGCCCAGATGAGGCAGGTGAGTTATGGACCATTTCGATGATGTGGTTGCGGAAGTTCAGAGAAATGAAGGTCCTGTCGGGAGGACAGTCAGGAGGTATCTCGCCTTCGCTGTTAGCTTGTTCCAGTTCAGTCATGATATCCCACTCAATGGGTGCAACAACAAGAGAGGCAGGTATAATTGTGTCAGCATTTTTCCGGTTGACCTCACCTTCGAACTGGCAGGACAGTGCATCGGCCTAGACGTTCCTTGACCCAGGACGATAGGTAACAGTGAAGTGGAACCGGGAGAAGAACAGGGACCAACGAGCCTGACGAGGGTTGAGTCTCTTGGAGCTGCGGAGGTATTCGAGGTTCTTGTGGTCAATGAACGGATGTGTTGCTCCCTCCAACCAATGGAGCCATTCCTCGTATGCCGCTTTCATGGCAAGCAATTCTCTGTCACCGACGTCATAGTTTCACTCAGCTGCTGTGAGTTTTCTGGAATGGTAAGCACATGGATAGAGTTTAGGTGGATTACCTTGCCGTTGGGACAGGACTTCCCCAGACCCGTGCTGGAAGCGTCAACCTCGACCTTGAACGGAAGGGATGGATCGGGGTGATGCAGAATGGGAGCCGCAGTGAAGCGTTTCTTGAGTTGTTGAAAGGCGTTGATGGCGGCAGGGAACCATTTAAGTTGAGGCTGACCTTTCTTTACCATGCTGGTCAGTGCACATGGGATGGTGCTGAAGTTATGTATGAACCGGTGGTCGATATTATCAAACCCCAGGAAGAGCTGTAGTTCCTATATGGTGTTGGGTCGGGGCCAGTTGTGAATGTTTCACACCTTCTTCTCGTCCATGGCCACGCCATCAGGGCTGATAACATATCCCAAGAAGGAAGTCACAGTCTTATGGAATTCACATTTCTCGGCTTTGGCATAAAGTTGGAATTGAATCAGTCTCTGTAATACCTGTCTGACTAGTTGGACATGATCCTCCATAGTATCAGAATAGATCAGGATATCGTCGATGTAAACGATGATGAATCGATTGAGCATATCTCTGAATACGTCATTTATGAAGGCTTGGAACACTGACGGACTATTGACCAGCCCGAAAGGGCATGACGAGGTATTCATAGTGTCCCGTAGCTGTGGAAAAGGCCATCTTCCACTCATCTCCCTCCTTGATGCGGATCAGGTTGTAGGCGCTGCGGAGATCAAGCTTTGTGAAGTATTGGGCTGTAAGCGCAGTTGATCCAGAGCTGCCGGGACCAGAGGTAAGGTATAGCGGTATTTGATAGTGATCTCGTTCAAGCCCCGATAGTCGATACATGGCCGAAGACCCCCATCCTTCTTGCCCACGAAGAAGAAGCCTGCGGATGCTGGTGAGGTGGAAGGAAGAATGAAACCCTTTGCCAGTTCCTCCTCTATATACTTCTTCATTGACTTGGATTCCGACACAGACACAGTGGAATCGCTGATCAAATTTATTGACGAAATAAAAATAGAAAAAAATTGAACTACAGTAAAATGGGAACTGAAGTGTTCCTCACTGCACTTCTATGTTTCCATCAACCCAGTTTTGTGGATATGGCCACAGGTTCTCATCCTCATTACAATGGATGTTTCATTAGCTAAACATCTGGCATGATGAATCCAGGCCTGACACTGGTCTGCTGTGATGTCATCAATGGCCTGGAGAAGAGTGACCTGTTGCTGAGGGAGGCAATCGTATACCCTCCACCTCCATGTGGAGATTAATTCCTCAATCAGATTAAGGAAAGGGGAGTACGTGTTACGAACAATAAATGAAAACTGAGGTGAAGACTCATGTGCACAAGAATGTGAATTTATTACAAAAAGAAACGAAAATCCCACGAGGGGGAAACACATAATCAGAAATAACAAAACACAACTCGAACATGCCAAAAGGAATCACAGGGGAAATGGGAGACATACACATGACAACGATCCGACACAGACAAACAAACACTTATAAAGGGGACAAATCAAGCTGGGAATTGAGGGAACACGTGGGGCAAATTAATCCAATAATGAGACAACAAGCACATGGCCCAAAATAACAAAACACCACATGTGCTACACGAGACAGGACAGGCATGTGACAGTATGGGGGTAGAAACAGGGTGGTATATTGTGGATGGGCACACCATCAGCTCTACAGACCTGATTTCGCTCATCAAGACAGGCTACAATGGGAGCTGCATTATATCACCCAGCACAAGGTCTGTGTCCCACCACACCATCTTCTGATATAGCAGCACACATGGTGATATTGGCTCCATGTTGTCCAGATACTTGGATGGTTGCCCACCAATTAAATTACGATCTCTCTCCTGCTTTGTGATGGTCCATCAGCATCAAGCTCCATCACTCTCTACACTTGGTACCCTTAAGGGTACATTTGTGTACCTCTAAGTCAGGGGAAGGCACCTTCGGTATAAAGTATATTAAGAATGTCACCATTGTTGAGATTCATATGCTGATTCTTGATATCTGTGTGTGTCTAAACTTTTCCCCTCTAGAATGTATTTAAAAATCAAAATTCTGAACTGTGGCAAGAAAGTATTGTTAGTGATTATTATTAATTAATATTTTTATTCAGCGATGAGTTTATTCACACAATTTTTGTTTACGGCTTCTTTTGATTTGAACTTAACTACAACTGAACTGCCCGACTAAAGGAAACACTGATCACCATAATGATGACCAAACATTCAATAAATCATAACATCTAAACCTCTGTTTATTCTCAGGACTGGAATCAAAGTCTGCAGGTCAGAATCAGTGAGTCGATTCAGCGTTCGGATCGCCAAAGTCACAGCATTTCAGCAGTTTGGCGGTTTGACACACAATCCGAATCATGATTTGATTCATAACACTTCAAAAGCTTCATGGTGCACTGTTTGGAAATCGGTCATCACTATAAGTCGTTATTTAGGTTTTTGTTTGTGCACAAAAACTATTGTTAACCTTTCCTGTTCTGTCTCCTAACCATGGTTGAGAGATACAGGGGAGATCCAGTCTTCTCCAGGGCCGAAAGTTTTCCTCCCGGGGTTAACTCCCTAACTTCAAGCTGTTAGTATGATGGTGGCATATAAAGAAAACAATAAGCCCGTCTATGGCGCACGTTTAGTTGCTTTATTTTTCTGGCTGCACAGAAGTACACTGCATATATCTAACTACCTGCACTGGTCACCGTATCATTCTCTCACCACACCACGCTGCTCTGCGGAACTCCCCCAGGGGTGCGCGCGTGCACCTCGGACATGCGCACGCGCTCACCGTGATTCACACACACACACACAAACTAAACACATCTGAGGCACATCTCACAACACTATTCTTGTCGCTTCATACAATCATTGTTGAACCACTGTAGTAAGATGGACTTTGTAACAACGTTTTATGTGCCGTTTCTTTACACTTGAAGAGTGTAAAGTACATTGTGCCAATGGAGACCTATCTGAGCCATCGGATTAAAATATCTTCATTTGTTTTTCCGAAGATGAACGGAGGCCTTACGGGTGTCAAACGACATGAGGGTAAGTAATTAATGACAGAATTTTCATTTTTGGGTGACCTAGCCCTTTAAAACCTGTGAATTGTCTCCGGGCCCACAGCCATTATATTTTTAAAAGAGTAAAATCCTATACTAAACCTAAACTAGTCTTGACAAACTATATATCATTTGAAAGCCTACAATCTCTTATTATCATATTTGGGGATTGTTTTTTAAACACAATTACAGAAGAGCAGTAATATATCACTTTCCAACAAGAATATCTTCATACTCATGTAACAGACTTTATCTGATCCTGTCATGATGTATTCATTTGGTACGTTCTGGCGCTCGTTGTATATATGTGCAATGTATTTTTCTCGGGCTTGTCAGATATAGGTGGGTGCATGCGCACTTTTGGTACTGGAGTGTCGCAGGTTTTTGAGACTGATTATTACATGTGACAGAGAATAAAGTGAAGTGTGTTTAACTAGTTAGTGTACAGTTAAAAGTTCTTACGCTGGTTCATCATTGACGGCCATCATGTGGTACAAAGAGGAGGAGGATTTGTATTCAAGACGGGATCCTGTCAAAAGGTCAACAGACATGTGAAAATCGAGCTACCGCCGCCGCTTTCTCGGTGATGAGAAGCAGAGCTTTCTGTGCTGGACACGGCAGTTCGAGGTTGCTGTTAGAGCCATCACAGAGGGAGACGGCGCTGCGTCAGTTAATTATGAGCTGGTGAGGATTCTGCCGACATGTTTGGCCGGCGCGGCGTTTCTTCTGTGGGACAGTCTTCCTGCTACTGTTCAGGCTGACTATAAGACTGTGAAGGAAAGACTAAAAGAGACAGTTTATGGATCGCTTTCGAGCCAGTTTATCAGCCCGCCCTCGTGCCCCACGCGAAAGTCTGGAAGTGTATGCAGCAGAGATCAGCAGATTAGTGGACGAGGCGTTTCCTGAGTATGGTGACAAGGCCCAAAGAGAAGAGAAGTTTCGTCGTTTCTTGGTTAGTCTGGATCCTGTACTCAGAGCTAAATGTCATGAACAAGGAGCAACAGATCTGGAGGAAGCCGGGATAATCGCAGGTCGGTGCGAAAATGCCAGAGACTCAATAAAGACTGATTACATGCCTGTTAATGCTGCCTACGGTAATAATGAGGGAGGAGCAGTGGCTGCTGTTCACTCTGTGTCTGATAATGCAGGGCTATACAGGGCAGTGGATAGATTAACGGAAGAAATGAGAGACTTGAGAATGGAACTGATGCGCTTGGGTGACGAGAACCAAAGACTGAAAGCCAGTGCCAGTCCTAGAGCAATGGATGAGTGGAGTGGAGATCGCTCTCAGTCGAGTGGAATGTGCCAGTGTGTCTGCGGCGGTCGTGGATGCCAGTCACGTTTCTTTGCCGCACGGAGGGGTCGTTCGCCTGAGAGAAAATCGTTTCAACAGCATGATGAGCACACATTATGGATGATCATGGTTATAAAGACACATACTCCGCTCGGTCCCCTGCTAAACGCAGCCCTAGCCCCAGTCCTCGCAGAAACGGATTTTAGCTGATCTTGCGGCCCAAACACCAGCTATGCTGCCTGCGGGCCTTAAAATAAACAATGTTGAAGATAGTGACTCCATTTCAAAAGACATTAATGTGATTGCGGACGCTGGCCGGGATGTGCTAGTGTCGTATGTGAGAGGGGTGATTGAAGGTGTGGAGGTTCAAATGTTAGTCGACTCCGGTTCCAGTGTATCTCTCAGGAGTGCAGACTTCCGTATGTCAGTTCCAACACTTCGCAATCGTCCATTGAAAAAGGACTATGTGTCAGCCCGTGCTGTGAATGGGCAATTGCTAGATTTACTGGGCACCGTCACAATAACATTTCAGCTGGGTACTGAGTCGTGGCAGCATGTCTTTCATGTGCTAAGAGAAACCACACAGACTGTGTTGCTGGGCTGGGACTTTCTGTTGAAGAATCATGCTTTGATGGATCTCAGCCATGCTAAGCTACAACTGTGGGACATCTCAGTTCCTCTCCTTACCAGCAAAGATGTTATCCCGATGTGCTGCAAGGTATCACTGGCCACCGCTATGAACTTACCACCCCTCAGTGAGTCAGTTGTGGCAGTTAAAGTGTGTTCACCCAATGCAGCCCATTCGGCGAGTGACTCTGCTGGCTATCTGCAACCCAATGTGGCGGATTCTTCCGGTCTAGTGGTTGCTCACACGGTTGCCACGGTTCAAAATGGACTGACAAAAGCTCGGATTTTGTACAGGACATTTCGTTGAAACAAGGTATGCACCTGGGTGAGTTTTACTCAGTTGATGACTCTGATGTTCAGCTCTTTCCTGCTTCAACTGCTATAACTACAGCGGCCGTGTCCAGTGTTGCACCTCCTGTGTCGCTGGATGAGTCACCTATTTCTGAATCAGAGAGAGCTGCGCTTTCAGCATTGCTGCTGGAATACAGTGACATCTTCAGCTCCTCCAAACGGAATTCGGGAAGATGTTCACTAGTGAAACATCACATTAGAACTGGTGAGCAGACTCCCATTAAACAGCGTGCATATCGTGCATCCCCTGAAAAACGTGCTGAGATAGAGAAACAGGTGGCTGGCTTGTTAGCAGAGGACATCATTGAGGAGAGCTGCAGTCCCTGCGCGTCACCAGTTGTTTTGGTGAAAAGAAGTGTGGCACATGGCGTTTTTGTGTAGACTACAGGCGTTTAAACAGTGTGACTATTAAAGACTCTCATCCACTACCCCGTGTGGAAGACACGCTGGACGCGTTAGCAGGCGCAGTGTGGTTCAGCACACTAGATTTCTCTAACGGTTACTGGCAGGTGGAAGTTGCTGAGGAGGACAGAGAAAAGACTGCATTTACGACAGAACAGGGCCTCTATCATTGGCGGTCCATGCCGATGGGGCTATCCAACGCCCCCGCCACATTTCAACGTTTAATGGAGCTGGTCCTCAGGGGCCTCCCGTGGCACATCTGCATGGTATATCTCGATGACATTTTGATTTATAGTAAAACTTTCGAAGAGCACCTGTAAAGCCTGAAAGAGGTGTTTTTGAGAATCCAATCTGCTGGTTTAAAACTGAACCCAAGCAAATGTCACCTTGCCAGAGATCACGTGGTCTTTCTGGGCCATGTTGTTTCTCAAAAAGGTCTTCAGCCTGATCCAAAGAACACAGACAAAGTCTTAACCTGGCCAATCTCCTGTTCTCCTTCTGAGGTGAGAGCCTTTGTGGGACTGTGTTCCTATTACAGACGTTTTCTAAACTCGCTGCTCCACTAAATCAACTTGTTGGGAAAAACATGCCCTTTGTGTGGACTGCTGAGTGCGAGAAGTCCTTTAACCATTTGAAGAGTGTTTTCATCTGATCTTGTGGTAATATTGCCTGGCTTTTAAAATCTACACGGATGCGTCCAACTTGGCTGTTGGTGCAGTCCTTGCCCAGGACAGAGATGGACTCGAGCATGTAGTTGGGTACGCCAGCCGGGCATTGAGGGTTCGTAGACCTCCTAGTCGTTTAAATGATTTTGTTTTGTATTGAGGGACCTGTATTTCTCTGTGAATGAAATATTGTTCTATTGCGGAGCATGTTGTTGCTGGGAAAGAAAAAAAAAGATTGCAAAAACAAAAAAGCTTGTTAGATCAGAAAATATGAGAGAGAAAAAAACAAACAAACAAAAAAACAAAGGGAAATGACGAGTACTTTGTTCTCAGTTTCATTGTTCACAGCTGTTTATTGTTTAAGACTGTGAATGTTGTTATTTTTAATATATAAACAGAGACGTTTATATTGTGAGGGGGGTACGTATGTAACAGACTTTATTTGATCCTGTCATGATGTATTCATTTGGTACGTTCTGGCGCTCGTTGTATATATGTGTGTGCAATGTATTTTTCCCCTCGGGGCTTGCCGTATATAGGTGGGTGCATGCGCACTTTTGGTACTGGAGTGTCGCGGGTTTTTGAGACTGATTATTACATGTGACAGAGAATAAAGTGAAGGAAGGTTCAGACGAATGTCGTTTATTGTGTTCTTATTCCTAAGCATTTTAGGCGAACCCTGCGCGAACGCTCGGTCACACTCATAAGGTGTGTACAGACCTTTATTTAAAAAAATTGCGATGAACAGAAAAAAAAATCATGAAAGACTGGTAGAAACCTCCGATTTTTTTCATGCCAAGAGTCCAAAAGATAACATCCAATACATTTTTTTGAGAAAAAAAGGTCTGAAAATGTGTTTAAATATAAAGAACATAACAACAGATTTGCCATTCTTGATGTGGCGGCGAGCTATAATGCACATACGTGTTCATTTTATGTGTTTATTAGAGGTCCACACCAGACATGATGTGATGCAACTACGAGAAGTGACAAATCAATCAAAAGCCACAGTTAACAGAAAGTTTAGTGCATTCTGAAAACTTACCGGTTCTCATTGCGGACAGTTCTGAATGATTGAAGCCACAGTTGTTCTTCTGAGATTTGGTTGAATCGTTGTAGCTGCCTCACTCATTGTCATGCCATGATTTAAGACATAGTCTACAACTATAGCTCGGATTTCGTTGGACTTCCTTTGCTGTTGCTGCCGGTGTCCAGGTCTTGTCCTCTACCACGTTCACCCACCTCTCTCTGGTGAGGCCTAAGCCCTCCTCTATGATGAAGCCCACGACCACCTCTCAAAAGAGGTGCTCATCCCCTTCTATTCCTTTGTCCACCATGTATTCCTTCTCTACCATCGCCCACTGCTGGCTCCATGTCTTTACTATGTTGAGTTGGATACCACTCATCTCACTATATATATGCATACCAAAATGAGAACTCAATCACCAGTAATGAGTTGGCAGTAATTCCACATTGCATACAGTAATGTTAAATATGAAAACATGGCACATGGGACCACAGAAACCATGTCTGATGAAGAATGAGGATGAAATATGACATCCATGGATAATGTAGTCCACCTGAGTCATTTTCTGTGGTAGGTGGTGTCAATTGTTCTAGTTATGTATGTGTGTATTTTGCATTTCTTTGTATATTTATTTATATATTTATTTTTAATTTTGGCATTTGGCATTCCATAGCCATTAACCACTTCTCCTTACTTTCTCCTCACTTCCTCCTCTCAGAGTTCCTCGTTCCAGGGATACTCAATAAACAAGTTTGTTTCTACATTCAGCAACTTTCAGACTATCTTGACTTATCTCTCTTTGTAGGTGTTTGCCATGTGTTCCTCTTGTTCCGGCTCCTAGTTTTCCCTCACTACACCCCCCTTGTCTAGTCCTAGTTTCACTAATCGTGCTCCCTTTATATTGTGTTTCCTTCCTTCATGTTTTGCTGGATCATTGCTTGTGTCAATGTGCAACTGTATTCGTCGTGCTCAGCTGTGTCTTTAGTGGATTTGTTTCTGTTTGGTGTTCACGTCTTGTCGTTTGTTCCGGCCAGTCATCTCTCTCATGTCCAGTATCCCACATGTGTTTCCTGTTCGAGTCGGATTTCTCTGGTTTCACTGAGGACCAGAACCACTCAAATCAGCGGATACAGCCCAGTCTGTTTGGTACCAAGGCCAGATTCCTGCTTTACATCAAATCTGCTTACTCATCCTGTCTATATTGAACTTGTCAAATAAATAACTGTTTGGTTATTAAACTGGTGAAACTCATTCTGCACTTGAGTCCTATCCTGTCCAGATCTGTGACATAACGATCCAGCCATTACAGGACTCCGCAGGATGAGCTTCAGAATCCTGCCACCTGCTAATTCCCAGGAAAGTCAGGGCTGTCCTTGGGAGCTGACTACACTTTGTCGGAGGGGAATGAATGTGCGGGCTTTCACCCAAAAGTTTTAGTCGAGGGCGGAGAGTTTGAATTACCTTGATCATCTTCAACCACTGTTTGGATGACCCTTTAGTGATTTATTTTAAAGGCGTCCTATAATGCCCTCTTTTTACAAGAAGTCTCGGATGTCCCCAGAGTGTGAATGAGAAGTTTTAGCTTAAAATACCTCACAGATCATTTTTATAGCATGTTAAAATTGTCACTTTTGAGGGTGAGCAAAAACATGTCGTTTTTGTGTGTGTCCCTTTAAATGCAAATGAGCTGCTGCTCCCCGCCCCCTTTCAGGAAGAGGGCGGAGCTTCAAGAGCTCATGTTAGCAGCTCCGATTACCTCATGCAGACACACTGAAAATGTCAGAAACTCCCGGATAACAGAAAATGGGAAAAGAGGCGGGATGTGGGCGGAGCTGAGCTGATGACTTAACAGACAGCAGACGAACGGCTATCCACAAGTCACTCAAAGTGACCACGCCCTTAATTATGCAGAACTTTAAAGCTTTATATAATGTAAATGAATGAGTAATAAAAACATTCACCCCCCTCACTGTCGACATGAAGGGCAAAATTAGCCATATAGACCAAAACCACAATTTGTCCCAGGCTGTAAACATGTTTTATTCTGCTGTAAAGTTGGGCATTTTAACATGAGCTCAATGAGATTCTGCTCCTTCTGGAGCCGGTCTCTAGTGGCCAGTTGATGGAACTGCAGTTTAAGTCACTTCCATATCGGCTTCAAGAGAGACCGCGGGAGGAGCCGCTTGGTACAAATCGGAGTCGGACAATGATGCAGAGACTCAAGAAGAACAGACAACATGTAGAATGAGACAGGAAGTGGTTAGTTGATGAATTTATGCAGATGATGTGGAGTTACTATTTCCAAGTCATTGATTAACATATTCTGTCATGATAAGTTAGAAAATATCTGCTACATAAAGAGGAAACAGAGGTAGTTTAGTTTAATTACGGTTATAACTGATGATGTCATCTTGCTTTATGACATGCAAATTTGAGCGTCGTAACTTTGCAGATGTTTTTAATGCTCAAACAGCAACATTACACACTAACTAAAGTTTAAAAAGTGAAATCATAATCAACCTTTAAAGTCAACAGCAATGATGGGCCGTTCAGTGTTCAATGAATAAGTACATTTTATCAAAAATATATTTACAAAAAAAAAAGATGGATACAACAAAATTAGGTTTTAATGTTCTCAAAATGTTTACAAGTAAGAGTTAGCGTGTATTTATCCTATACTCATTAATGAAAATAATTAAAGATGAGCAACTATCATGAGAAGTAAAACATGCACTACTGTGAGCATAATTGCAGACCATTTTCTTTCAAGAAAGCTGACATATCTGACAGAAGAGATTTTAGCAAATATTCAGTGTCCTCCACTGACCACTTTGTAAGACGTGAGATTTTCATAAGACGCACATTTGTAAGACGTAAAATGAATGTAAGCGTACACATGATGGCATTGCACACAAAAAAAGTCATTTAAACTTTTACAGGATTATCTTTTTTCCTGTTGATGGGATAATTTGAGGTCTACATGGACTTTCATTTGGATCGAGGTAAGTCAGATCCAGATGTTTATATGAAGACTTTTCAGTCTGATTGAGCCATTAATACAATTATTTGAGTAGATGTAAAATAAAAATGCCAATATCAGGTGATATTTCTATCTGTCTATGTATAGTAGCTGCTTTAATTACCCAATTTGGTGATAGTTGGTTGTTTGATGCTCTTGTGGGACACAAAACAATCATAATCAGCTTTTTCCTCCTCCTTGATCTCCAGACTCTTCCTCATCTGAAAGGATCCATCGTGGTTTGGTCTGATTCCTGAGGATTTCATCTCATCTTCATTCAGAAATGTGCCATATTTCCTAATGGTCACCATCACGTCTTTGGGGTAGAAGCCGGTGGCCAGACAGGTGAGTTTCAGCTTGGATTCATCACTGGATTTCCTTGAAAACACATGAACATCCGGAGTAGCTGAAAACACAGGAATCAGTTCATCAATCAGTTTCTATCTCTATAACAGCTGCAGATCATCTACAAGTACACACACATTTACTCACAGCCGTTTCTGAGCTCCTCATCTCCATATTCTCTGAATTTGTTGAGCCAGTCCACACACTCTTTCTCCAGGTAGCCTTTGGTGTATTGGTTTAGGATCGGCACATTGTCCCATTTCATCTTGGTTGGTAGAGCTGCATCAACGGGAGCGACCCATTGAGACTCTTTATCATCAAAATACAGAAAGTCCTCTCCATCATAGCCATACTCAGAAACGCCTTTGAGAAACTTCACTTCATCTCCCAGCTGCTCAACTTCACAACCGTGTCTCCACTGAAGAACATGAAGATCTGACACGGACACAGATTGAAATGTTCGAGATGATAACAGGATTAATAAAAACCAAATGCAGGTTAAACTGTAAGAAAGTTCCTCACCTGATTCATTCTGTCTCATGCGGTTCATCAGAATATTGACGTTCACATTAAACCACTGTTCTTTGCTCTTTCTCGACTGAGTGCCTTTTTCCCAGTAATCCTCCTGCAGTTTCTCTTTCATCCAGAGCTGTGTGGGAATCTTTCTCTTGTCCTTGCTGTTGTAATAGTCGATCTGTCTGTCGTCTAGCAGACCCATAGCAGTGAATTCATAGATGCCCGGCAGATCCACAGGTTTGGACAAGACCGTGTAAATGTAATACAGCGAGTGTTTGTTTGCTATAAAGAGGAATAAAACATGCATGAAATAACTGTTCACTTATACTTATAACCACACTCAGGACAAAATAGATTAAATGCATTATGATAACATGTATAAAGCCAGATCTGCAATTCAGAAACATTTTAGTCAAAATCCCAAATTTGAAAGCTATCCTAACAGGATCAAACTAGATCCTGGAAAACCTTTTAACTTGAAAATAATCTGACAAAGTGTACAAAAACACACTTCACTACACTCCAGAGAGTTTTGTAATTCACAGCTTGAAGAAGAAAAGAGACAGCAGGTTAATGTAACAACGCACGCATTAATATGCTATTGCAAGTAGAAACCACATGTGCATAAAAGTAGAGATAATTTGTGTCTGATTTAAAAAATGGGGCCTTTAGAAGCTCTCTGGGTGGAAGATCTTTAGGAGAGAGAGAGCATGCAAGCAGAAGCCAGCTATGATACCACAATAGTTAGACCTTTTACAGGAGTTGAGTAATATAAATAGAGGAAGTTGCTTGTGACCAAGATAGAGTAATGTGGTAGAAACTACCCAGAAGGTGACGTGGCACAGACTGTTTTTTATATCAACACAATAAAGAACCAGAAAGAAACTAACTGAAAGAAACTGTTGTGTTGTGCATTAGAACAAACTGAAACTGCCCTGATGTCCAAAGGACTGAACATCGAAACAATAATATAATCTGTGTATCTGGCAGAAGTGGTAAAGCACAAATAAATCAAAGAAAACCCTTTCATTCCCAATCCCAATCATTGTAACCCTTAACTGTGCACAGCCTAAAGTGCTTTAACACTTTTAAAAACGTCTCAGGTTATGCATTTACCCAAGGTTCCCTGAGAATAGGAACGAGACGCTGCGTCCTCTAGAGGGCACTATGGGGAATGCATCTGGCATGACTGGAGTCTGAAGCATGAGTATTTAAACAATGAGCTTGACATTTGGTAGCCTAGGACGTATCCACTGGTGCAACCATGAGAATAAAAGGGCACCTGCGAAATAGGTCATCCTCTTTCTTGCCTTCAGGAAACTGTTTGTTTGTACATGAGTGAGGAGGTCGCGTGTTTAAGTCCTGAGGGAGCTGAATGCGCGCCTGAAGGAGACATGTGCAGGAATACCGGAAGCATGGTAAAGGGACGGAGCGTCTCGTTCCCTATTCTAAGGGATCCGTGGTTACATGCATAACCTGAGACGTTCCCTTCCGAAAGGGGAACGGAATGAGTGTCCTATTGGCTGAGATAAGTCAAAGGAGTTCTCATCCATGAGCGATCATGGACCGGACCCTAACGGGTCTTCAACAGGATGACCTTAGGAAGCCCAACTATGTTCATATTCAAGCCAGTGTCCAAGGAGGCTCACACAGAGCCTAACACTCAGAACTTCTGATCAGACAACTCTGAAGTTTGGAGGCCTCAAGCAAGAGGCCTATCAAAGCTCTAGCCAAGAGCAATACAGAGAAAGCTCAGAAAAGCGGTAAAGAACTCGCAAAGCAAATCTCTGCAGAGTGGAGGTCTCAGTATAACGACTTTCACAATGAGAGGAGGCCTAGCAACCCTACTCACTAGGGTCAGTAGCCAAGGAGACTCCCAAAGAACGTACAACCTCTGAGGACAGAGGCCTTAGCTAGGCCTCCTCTCACTTTTGAGAGTTGTCATGCTATGTCCAACACCCAGGTCAGCTTACCAAGGAGTCTCACAGTGAGCCTTGCTACTTGATATTACTATCCAGGTGAAGCTCTGAGGAGGGGAGACCCTGCAAACCGACTCTCTATAGCGAGAGCAGGCCTACCTACGCTCAATAGTACCGACATGAAGCAAAGTGGTTCAGAAGGAGCCTAGCGACTCAGTACTACTGTCTTGTCGAGCTCTGAAGATGGAGGCCTCAGCATGACAACTCTCACTAGTGACAGGAGGCCTAGCTACGTCCAACACCCAGGACAGCTTACCAAGGAGTCTCACAGAGAGCCTTGCTACTTGATATTGTTATCCAGGTGAAGCTCTGAGGAGCAGAGACCTCTAACAGAACTACTGTCCATAGCGAAAAGGAGGACTAGCAAAGCTATGGCTAAGTGCAGTAGACAAGGAGGCTCAGAGAGAGCCTAACAACTTAGCACCCTGGCTGAGCTTATAGGACGGAGGCCTCAGCACTCCATCCTCTACGCTCAGATCAGCTTACCAAGGAGGCTTCGCAAAGCCTAACAACTTGGTTTCGCTATTCAGGCGGAGCTCTAGGGAGTGTCCTTGCCCTTCAGTATCATAAAAATCTAAATGGCAGGATCAGAGCCTACTACACTCTTTTTTCCCCTAATATCTCAGAATTAGAAACAGCACAGCGAACAGCTACTGAATCAGCAGCAATATTTGAGCCAACAAGAGAAGCCAAAAGAGGAAAGGTTCCTGTTTGATTTCTCTGTGGCAACAACCCCTGTGCTCGATCCCAGGTGTTCAACTTTCACCTCTCAAGAGTGAGTCAGGTCTGGGTGGCACGATACAGCGATCGTATTACAAAATACACGCATTTAACCCTCACAGAGTCAAGCGTGGTTTGTTCAAGCATCATATTCTCATTTTCTATAAGAACATACGAGAACAGACACGAATGCAGTGCTATAAATGCCTTCAACTCCCTCAAGAGCCGAACTTGCTCATTTAAACACTAACTACTATCCCTCAGGAGAGTCAGTCTTGTGAATGCATCATAGCTAGCGCATCCAGCTTCTTCCAGCCAAATGTGCGTCCCACATCCCTTGAGAATAGAGACAGCGTGAGCTGAGCTTTCATTGAGAAAACCTTGCAATGCGCACATTCAGCTCCTCAGAACTTAACGAGTTAACCCGCACCGGTTCGTGGGCGGGGTTGACGTAAGTGGGCGTGTCTCTACTTTTATTCACTTTTGTTTTATACAAACTATTTAATCAACCATCACAAACTATGCATCATTTGAAAGCTAAAACACTCGAGATTCATGTTCTGAACTCTTTTTGCAATAAATACACCAGAGAGGAAAAGGTTAAATGAAATGCTGTAGCAGTAGCTATTTAAACATTAGCATAATGAACGGAGTACTCATCTTTCATCTCCTATCGCAGATCAGATCGACCAATCCAAAAACAACCGCATACATGTTCGTGTAAGAGTCCACTCTTCCAAATGCATCCCACTTTTTAATCCAAAACAACGAAAAATAAGGAAAAAACTAAAAATACTCCTTTGTTTGCTTGGGCGTTTTGAGTTAGAGTGATCAATCGTGTCCATTTTCAATGAAATAGTGATTCAAATCCGTTTCTGACGATCTCCCCTGTGCTGTGGACTCTTCCTGTCACGTTAAACCCTCCCAGGTCTCTCTGCTTCAATCACAGGCTTTCTGACGAGTCATTATACAGAGTTGCCGCATTACTCGCTCCGCCAGCTGTCAATCAAAGCGCGCATGGTTTTCGTTGGATGAAGGCAATCAATGCCTAGCCAATGCCTTGCCAGCAAAGGTTTGATTGACGGACGTAGTAACTAATCACAAGGCATTATCTTACGTTGTGTTTGTAAGCATTATTGGTGAATATGCCTCTAGTCACAATCTCCATAGCAGCCGGGCGCCTGCCAGTCAGATTGCGCAACACTGCAGTGGAGCGCGCAGGCTCTATGACAGACTGTTTTTATCAACTAAATGAGTTTTTTACACTTTAAAAATTCTGTAAATAGTTCATTTAGTTTTTCAGTAACTGTAAATTAATCATAATCAGCAGTTTATTGCAGATTTATTTGAATAAAAAACTACTCTTCAATTACAAATGTTCTAAAATAAAAGCCCTTTTGGAAAGGACGCCTAGTCTTTTCTTGATATAAAAGCTTACAGAAGCTACATTTTTGACAGAATCATCCTCAAATTTGAATCAAAACATGATCAGACATTCAGTTTTATATTATGCTTATTTTCAGGACCTTAACATTAAAATCTCATAATTTTTCCCTAAGTGAATAATAAATAAAAAAAAACGCGAGTCACTTACATGTATATTTACATGTATATTACTCTGTTCATATACAACTTGGAGCTATTATGACTCTTGGGTAACACTATTTGAAGTGTCTAGTTTAAAATAAGACCAGATTTATGAATATAGACCATAGGGTTTAAGAGCTGCAGACATTTTCATTTGGGAATGTCGTTTTCAGAAAATTTCAAAAATTGGGGCGCTGGTTAATAGGTTAAACACGTGACCTCCTCACTCATGTACAGGGGATGACGTATTTCACAGGTGCCCTTTTATACTCACAGGCGCACCAGTGGTGACATCATAGGCTGCCCCCTGCCAAGGTCAACAATATGATAGACCACTAAGTTATTTTATTAATGGTATATTTACAATAAACAAGCCACTCATGTAAGAAGCCTTGAATGTAAATGACATTTCCCCTATGCTACACTAGAGCCTTTGGAGAAGCAGAAATGTGTCAAAACAGCATTGATATTTCATTTAAACTGTAGTGTTTTTCATATCAAGTTGCTACATAAACCATAGTTACCACTTTGTTTGACTTTCTCCAGAGAGACAGTCGCACTCTCTTGTCCTGTTGGAGAAACAGTGAAAGGTCAAAGTGCATCTCAGTGCTGTGGACTGCGGTGTGAATCTACTGGAAATTTGCCCAGTATTTATTAAAGCAAAAGCTCAAACATACCATCAGATTCTTTCTTAAGCAACGGTTCTTCAGCTTTAGCTGCTTTGACATTCAAAGTAGCTTGTCCTGGAAAAACACAAGAATATGAAGTGTGTCGTGGCAGTTCAATATTATTCTCAGACATGATATTTCATACACATTTAATGATGCATATTCTTTAATGTTTGATGATTGAATTCATAATTTTAGGGGCCGATTACATGAAACCTTTTTCAACTAAAAACGTAAACTTTTGGAAACGGCTCGGTTATGTATATAACCCTTGTTCCCTGAGAAAGGAACGAGCACTGCGCCGAACGACGATTTGGGGATGCTCCAAGCATCAGCGAATCTGAAGTCTGAATAAACACTAGTCCAATCCGATTGGTCGTGCGTGATGACGCCATTGTGACGGCATACCCGGAAGTATAAAAGGAGCCGCGCGTAATGGCGGCAGCTATTGCTCTGAAGCATGCGCCCAGGCGTGCCGAGGTGTGGCGACGCGACGCAGTGCTCGCCCTTTCAGGGAACAAGGGTTATATACATAACCCGAGCCGCTCTTCGAGGAACTCACACTGCGCCGAACGACGATTTGGGGAACGAGTACCCACTAGGCCACACCGAGGGTAGCGCCTGCCCTAGTGTGAAGCCGAGACCGGGCACAGCTAGGACTGGAGCACCCTAGCGCCAGGCGTCGAGGGAGATCTAGGCTATAAAACCTAATGAAAGTGTGTGGGTAGCCCACTCGCCGCCTCGCAGATATCCTGCAAGGGGACCCCAGAAAGGAGGGCCACCAAGAGGCCATGCCTCTGGTGGAATGAGCCCTCACGGCCATAGGTGAAGGCAAACTGCGCACCTGATAAGCCATGGTTATCGCCTGACAATCCAATTACTGATTGTCTGAGTAGACGCAGGCAATCCTTTCTTGGGTGAGCCAAAACACACCAACAGTTGTTGGGACCTCCTCCACTGTGCTGACTTCTCCAAATACACTCTGAGTGCCCTAACCGGGCAGAGCAGGTGAAGCCTCTCCTCTTCCGCCGCCACGTGAGGCGGAGGATGGAATGCCTGTAGGACCAAAGACCTGACCACCCCTGATGGGCCTTAGGCACGTAGCCTGGCCTAGGGTGTAAGATGGCTTTACTCCACCGGGGGCAAACTCCAGGCAAGTTGGCGTTACCGCCAAGGCCTGGAGGTCACCCACTCTCCTGAGAGAGGTAATAGCGAGGAGAAAAGCCACCTTAAGGGTCAGGTTCTTTGGCTCAGCCGACTCCAATGGCTCGGGGCCTCAGCCAGCCCTCCGAGAACCACTGCCAGATCCCATGTTGGAACTCTGGATTGAGCCACAGGCCTCATCCTCCGAACCCCACGGAGGAACTGTACAACCAACTGGTGCCTACCCAAAGGCCCATCACCCGTAGGAGTGTGGAAAGCTGTAATGGCAGCCACGCACACCTTGGAGTGTGGACGGGTTAGACCCGCAGAGAAGCGATCTTGGAGGAACTCCAGCACTGAAGCCACCGGGCAGTTAACTGGGTCCACCTCACGCTGCACCAAGTGGAAAATACATTCCACTTGAGGCTGTACAGTCTCCTTGTAGACGGAGCCCTGGAACTGAGTAACGCTCTACCACCTCTGCCGACAGGCCAGCCTCTAGGTACCTGGCCCCCTCAGGGGCCAGACCCAAAGGTTCCAAATCTCGGGCCGGGGGTAAAATATTGTACCCGCCGCCTGAGACAGGAGATCCTCCTCAGAGGAATCTGCCATGGATGACCTGCCAGCAGAGCTATGATATCCGAGAACCATACTGGTCGGCCAACAGGGTGCTACCAGAAGTAGGCTGACCCCTTGTTGACGGACCCTCTCCAGGACTCCCGGGAGCAGAGCAATCGGGGAAATGCGACAGACGCAGTCTCGGCCACGCTGCACCATGGCATCCAACCCCAGAGGGGCTGGATGCGTGAGGGAGAACCACAGTGGACAGTGGGACGCCTCGAGACGCACAGGTCCACTTCCACTGGGCCGAACCTCTTGCATATGGCCTCCACCACCTCTGGGTGGAGCCGCCACTCCCCGGGCCTCAGCCCCTGCCTCGACAGGATGTCTGCTCCCTGATTTTGGACCCCCGGGACATACATTGCCCTGATGGACAACAGTTTCCTTGGGACCACAGGAGGATTAGATGCGCCAGTCTGCACAGAGGGCGCGACCTGAACCCTCCTGATGATTGAGGCACGCTACGACAGACGTATTGTCTGTCCGCACCAGGACATGTTGGCCGCGGAGGTCTGGGAAAAAGCTCCTGAGAGCTTTGTAGACCGCCAGCATCTCCAGGCACTGCCAGGAGGAATGACGGCCCTCCCATAGGCTCCTCGCAGCGGCCGCCCATGATCCGCTTCAACCAGTGAGGGAGGCGCCTGTTGAAACGGATCTCCGCAACAGGACTCCCAACACTGGCTCCTGGGACAGAAACCAAGGTTCCTTCCATATGACTAGGGAACGAAGGCCACTGCGCTGCTACCCTGATCATACAGAATGGATTTCCCTCAAGGAAAGTCACCTGGTTTACTTCTGTATCAGGACATGGTGGCCGGAGGTCCGGTAAAAGCCCTCAGAGCTTTGTAGACCGCCAGCATTTCCAGGCAATAAAAGTGCCAGGAGAAATGCCGGGTCTCCCACAGACCTCTCGCAGGCCGCCATGACCACGCCCCAGCCAGTGAGGGAGGCATCCGTTGAAACGGTCTTCCGGCAACGTGATGCTCCCAACACTGGCTCCCTGGGACAGAAACCAAGGTTTCTTCCATATGACTAGGGAACGAAGGCATCTGCGCGTTACCCTGATCATACAGAACGGTTTTCCCCTCGAGGAAAACCCCCTGATTTCCAGCCACCACTGTGAGGGTCTCGTGCAGCAGGCCAAAAGATATTCTGTTGGACGCAGCCGCAATGAGCCCCAGCAGTCCTTAAAACTGCTTTACAGTGATGCTGTGGCCTAGCTTCACTTTAGAGACCACCGCCCGTATGGACTCAATACGCATGGGAGACAATTGTGCCCACAACGTAGAGAATCCCATACGACTCCCAGGAACACTGTTCTCTGAGAAGGCCAACACGCTACTGCGTGTAGAGTCTCACCCCAAGCACTGAGAGCAGCCAAGGACGACATCTCAATGCCGAACTGCTGCTACCACAGAGGGGAAGGGCTAGGCCGTATGGACGAACTCCGATATTGGTACGCTTTGCCCCCAAAAGCGAACCTCAGGAACTTCCTGTGACACAGAAGGATGGATACAGGGAAGTCTGCATCCTCTTTAGACCCGTCGTGACAGACCAGTCCTCAGACTGGATCTGAATCACAACGGAGGAACTGTAAGCATCTTGAATCTGAATCTCCTCAGAGAACGATTCAAGTACCTCAGATCTAAAGTTTGGACGCAACTCGCCATCCTTCTTAGGAACTATGAAGTGCCGGCTGTAAAACCCGGACTCCCTGTCTGGCGGAGGAGCACATTCTGTGGCCTCCTTACCAACGGGAGTGAACTTCCTGTTCCATTACCGAACCTGCAGATATATCCGGAGGCATAACCCTGCGCCAAGATAATCTGCTAAGGGAACCAGCCTCTCGAGGCCGGCCTCGGGTGTCAACCGAGCCTCCTCCCCGACCCCCTGAAGCGGCTAACCGGCAGGGCGAAATCGAGGAAGATTTTCGTGTGCGACGCTGGCGTCGCTGGACCGCCGCAAGTCTTGCTAGAGGCGGCTGGTGCAGCAGCGCGGGAAGCGATGTGGCCCGAAGCATACTAGATGGCGGGAGCACAGCATCGATTCGAAAACTCCACAGGGGAGGCGACCTCGATCGCTCCGACCCGGGAGAGGGGGCGTCGGGTGTTACACAAGCCTCGTCCCCAACCCCCTGAAGCGGCTGACCGGCAGGGAGTAGTTGGGAACGAGCCTCTGTGTGCGGACGCGCAGCTGCCCAGCCGCAGGTCTTTTCAGAGGCGGCTGGAGCAGCGCAGCCATGGGAAATCGATGTGGACCGGCGCCATAGACGGCGGGATTACCACATCGATTTCCCAGAGCGCCGCGGAAGAAGCAACCTCAGTTGCCCCTTCGCGGAGCCTCATCCAAGGGAGCAGCTCTACAGGGCCGCACGCCAGGGCGGACACTGGGAATAGCAATTGCCTGAAACTGATGTGTCCCGCAGGCCACAAGGCGGCGAACGACATCAACTTCAGGAGGGCTCCACCTAGATGAATATCCAGACAAGTCACCTGGTCTGAATGATAGGCTGAATAAAAATACATCTAACTCCTCAAAGTCAGATAATATTTTAATTTAATTCCTTGGAATTAAATACAGCCACAATAAGGTGAAACAGGGTCTGAATGATAGGCTGAATATCTAACTCCTCAAAGTCAGATCATATATTATTTAATTCCTCAGAATTAAATGTAGCCATAATCCTCAGACGACACTGTTTTATTGTATTTATACGGACTCATAAACCACACGTTGCCTCAGCAACGTGGTTCAACTCATCATAATACAATTGGCTTTCATCGCCGAGAAAAAGCCAAACAGTATCACGGTGAAACATGGTCTGAATGACAGGCTGAATATCTAACTCCTAATAATATTTCATTTAAATCCTCAGACTTAAATGCAGCCCTAATCATCAGGCAATACTGTTTTATCGCCAACCAGTATTCCATGCACACCGATCGCGTGTGTTCACCTTAATAGCAGACCCATACCTGCACGCTGCCTCGCAATCGTGAGATTGAGTCTTGCATATAAGAAGTGGCGAGCTCGTTATAATCTCGACTGCCCCGATGCTGAGCACGCCTAATTCCCAGAATCAGACCGCTCAGGCATCGGGTCCTCCGCCCGGGAAGAAGCCGCATCGCGGCTTCCACACGGAAAGGAGAACATCTGAACTGACAGACAAAGACTGGGAAGATGCCTCAGCAGTCCCAAATCTCGCTGACAAGTCCATCCGCGGAGCCCAGTGACCGGTCTCGCCGCACCGCCTCGGCGCACGCGGACCGATCCACGGGCTCACGAGGCTGGCCGGCCTCATCGAACACGGCCAGCCGAGAGCGGAGCAGCCTGAGTGTCAGCTCACAACGCCACAAGCGGCTCCTCGAGCCGCCCGAGCATGCTGAACACCCAGGCATTGCACACAAAGCAGGTGTGCATCCGAGCCCGAAATGTAGTGGGGACACGGATGCACACACTGCTTAAACTCTCTTGCTTTCTCGCCTACTTCTTTCACACTTGCACAACTGGACAAACAACAGTAAATAGACAGACAATTTTGACAGAGAGCTATGCTGAAGAGCAATAACTGCCGCCATTACGCGGCTCCTTTATACTTCGGTATGCCGTCACAATGACGCCATCACGCACGACCAATCGGATTGGACTAGTGTTTATTCAGACTTCAGATTCGCTGATGCTTAGGAGCATCCCCAAATCGTCGGCCGGCGCAGTGTGAGTTCCTCGAGGAACTTTTAAAGTGCAGGTTTTTGCAAAGGATACCGTTATCGTCTCCATGTTAACTAAAAACATGAACTTGTTAAAGCGGTGACGCCATGTGCATGCACATTATGTGTTCAGTATAAAGGCGCGTAGTGTTTCTTTACAAAGTGACGTTGCCACCTACTGGCCTGGCAGGAGAATACAGTGTTTTTAGTCGTTTTCATGGATCCTTGTGAACAGGGATCGTTTTAACATCATTGCTGTCTGTCCACAAAAACACAATGAAAAAACCTTTCTGTTTTTTGTACATTGTTGACGTGTAAACATACCCTAAGTTTGCCTACCCAATTTGGTGATAGTTGGTTGTTTGATGCTCTTGTGGGACACAAAACAATCATAATCAAGTTTTTCCTCCTCCTTGATCTCCAGACTCTTCCTCATCTGAAAGGATCCATCGTGGTTTGGTCTGATTCCTGAGGATTTCATCTCATCTTCATTCAGAAATGTGCCATATTTCCTAATGGTCATCATCACGTCTTTGGGGTAGAAGCCGGTGGCCAGACAGGTGAGTTTCAGCTTGGAATCATCACTGGATTTCCTTGAAAACACATGAACATCTGGAGGAGCTGAAAACACAGGAATCAGTTCATCAATCAGTTTCTATCTCTATAACAGCTGCAGATCATTTACAAGTACACACACATTTACTCACAGCCGTTTCTGAGCTCCTCATCTCCATATTCTCTGAATTTGTTGAGCCAGTCCACACACTCTTTCTCCAGGTAGCCTTTGGTGTATTGGTTTAGGATCGGCACATTGTCCCATTTCATCTTGGATGGTAGAGCTGCGTCAACTAAGGCAACCCATTGAGACTCTTTATCATCAAAATACAGAAAGTCCTCTCCATCATAGCCATACTCAGAAACACCTTTGAGAAACTTCACTTCATCTCCCAGCTGCTCAACTTCACAACCAACTCTCCTCTGAAGAACATGAAGATCTGACACGGACACAGATTGAAATGTTCGTGAGATGATAACAGGATTAATAAAAACCAAATGCAGGTTAAACTGTAAGAATGTTCCTCACCTGATTCATTCTGTCTCATGCGGTTCATCAGAATATTGACGTTCACATTAAACCACTGTTCTTTGCTCTTTCTCGACTGAGTGCCTTTCTCCCAGTAATCCTCCTGCAGTTTCTCTTTCATCCAGAGCTGTGTGGGAATCTTTCTCTTGTCCTTGCTGTTGTAATAGTCGATCTGTCTGTCGTCTAGCAGACCCATAGCAGTGAATTCATAGATGCCCGGCAGATCCACAGGTTTGGACAAGCCAGTGTAAATGTAATACAGCGAGTGTTTGTTAGCTATGAAGAGGAATAAAACATGCATGAAATAACTGTTCACTTATGCGCACACTCAGGACAAAATAAAATAAGTGCATTATGATATCATGTATAAAGCCAGATCTGCAATTCAGAAACATTTTAGTCAAAATCCCAAATATTAAAACGCTATCCTAACAGGATCAAACACCCTCATTCACTATTCCTTACATTACTCCATATAGTCAACTAAATGAGGGAATTAAAAGAAATGAGTGAATAAAAAAAGGCAAGCAGCTTATAGTGTAATAAGCAACTTTCTATGAATCTATTTTTTTGAGTGTTGTTTTGTGAGACTTCTTAACATATTATACCAATGGGGAATACATATTACAACATTTAGACTGCTAGCGTTTTATAGATATTATCAATTTCTGGCAACTGAAAACAACTGCGCCACTGACAAACAAAAACCTGGCTTAAAGTCAATAGCGCAGTATTTTTTGTGTTATTTAAAGTGTGTGTTAGTAATGTGAGCCTATAGGCGGTGCACAACGTGCGTTCATTCTGCTTATTACACACACAGGGAAGCACTGCCGCACACACACATGCCAAATATTAAAAATAAAAGAATTACAATATGACAGATTATTATTGTGTACATTAAGATAAATAATACCTACATGTCATTGAATGTAAAATTCTGGCAATGTATTTTTTTTAAAAGTCTTAAATTAGAATGTCTGACCTGTTGCAAGAAGGGAGAATAATCTATTAATAATAAATTACCACTTTTGGTCAGTGATGAGATTAGTGAATCATTCTACCTTATGATGATAAATCTTTGTTTTTAGCTTGCTTTATAACAAATTATGTGTTTTGGTGAACACGATTACAAAGGCCACAAATGCACATAAAAAAACAAAACAGTCAAGTTGCCCAACTAGAGGAAACACTGATCACCATAATGGTGATCAAATATTTTCAATAAATCTAAAACTCTGTTAATTCTCAGTGAGAACTTCTGCAGTCGTCTGAATATAATATAAAATTAAAGAAAATATGATCAGATGTTTATTGAACATCATTATTATCAACTATTTTTTTAAAACAGATCAACTCTGAGCATCACAAAAAATCAATTCAAATCACAACAAAAACGACAGCAAAAAATAAAAAGCAAATAGTCAGAATATATTTAGCTGCATAATTTATTCACCCAGCATGCATTTAGTAAAGAAAAATTATTGAAAAAATGTTCTTAATAACAAATAGGGAAAAGTCTTTCCGCAGTAATTTAGAGAAATGGCAATGCCAAAATAAATGTCTAAAGTGTCTTTTTGAATTTCTTTAAAAAGGCATGGACCTTCTCTCATCTTATTATTAATTAAGTATCTATTAGGAATCAGCCAAACTTTCCGCCAGGCAATATCAGGAAAAAAAGCAATAAACTGTGACCTCAATGCATTCATGTCTGTAATCGTGAAGCGTCATCAGTCGCAGCTCTAGTGCTGGTCCAATTCAAAGATCACATCTGGCCAAGTCGAGTTCAAATCCCCCCGGATCTGCCCCTTATATCGGAGAGGTGACTTGTGTGGACTT
>CM040934.1:44826138-44828638 GCA_023029165.1 Gobiocypris rarus
TCACAGGTGTTGTGAAGCAGATGTGTCAGTACTCTGAGGTGGTGTGTGTGTGTGTGTGTGTGTCACAGGTGTTGTGAAGCAGATGTGTCAGTACTCTGAGGTGTGTGTGTGTGTGTGTGTGTGTGTGTCACAGGTGTTGTGAAGCAGATGTGTCAGTACTCTGAGGTGTGTGTGTGTGTGTGTGTGTGTGTGTGTGTCACAGGTGTTGTGAAGCAGATGTGTCAGTACTCTGAGCTGGTGTGTGTGTGTGTGTGTGTGTGTCACAGGTGTTGTGAAGCAGATGTGTCAGTACTCTGAGGTGGTGTGTGTGTGTGTGTGTGTGTGTCACAGGTGTTGTGAAGCAGATGTGTCAGTACTCTGAGGTGGTGTTTGTGTGTGTGTGTCACAGGTGTTGTGAAGCAGATGTGTCAGTACTCTGAGGTGGTGTGTGTGTGTGTGTGTGTGTGTCACAGGTGTTGTGAAGCAGATGTGTCAGTACTCTGAGGTGGTGTGTGTGTGTGTGTGTGTGTGTGTGTGTGTGTGTGTGTGTCACAGGTGTTGTGAAGCAGATGTGTCAGTACTCTGAGGTGGTGTGTGTGTGTGTGTGTGTGTGTGTGTGTGTGTGTGTCACAGGTGTTGTGAAGCAGATGTGTCAGTACTCTGAGGTGGTGTGTGTGTGTGTGTGTGTGTGTGTGTGTGTGTCACAGGTGTTGTGAAGCAGATGTGTCAGTACTCTGAGGTGGTGTGTGTGTGTGTGTGTGTGTGTCACAGGTGTTGTGAAGCAGATGTGTCAGTACTCTGAGGTGTGTGTGTGTGTGTGTCACAGGTGTTGTGAAGCAGATGTGTCAGTACTCTGAGGTGGTGTGTGTGTGTGTGTGTGTGTGTGTGTGTGTCACAGGTGTTGTGAAGCAGATGTGTCAGTACTCTGAGGTGGTGTGTGTGTGTGTGTGTGTGTGTGTGTGTGTGTCACAGGTGTTGTAAAGCAGATGTGTCAGTACTCTGAGGTGGTGTGTGTGTGTGTGTGTGTGTGTGTGTGTGTCACAGGTGTTGTGAAGCAGATGTGTCAGTACTCTGAGGTGGTGTGTGTGTGTGTGTGTCACAGGTGTTGTGAAGCAGATGTGTCAGTACTCTGAGGTGTGTGTGTGTGTGTGTGTGTCACAGGTGTTGTGAAGCAGATGTGTCAGTACTCTGAGGTGGTGTGTGTGTGTGTGTGTGTGTGTGTGTGTGTCACAGGTGTTGTGAAGCAGATGTGTCAGTACTCTGAGGTGGTGTGTGTGTGTGTGTGTGTGTGTGTGTGTGTCACAGGTGTTGTGAAGCAGATGTGTCAGTACTCTGAGGTGGTGTGTGTGTGTGTGTCACAGGTGTTGTGAAGCAGATGTGTCAGTACTCTGAGGTGGTGTGTGTGTGTGTGTGTGTGTGTGTGTGTGTGTGTGTGTGTGTGTGTCACAGGTGTTGTGAAGCAGATGTGTCAGTACTCTGAGGTGGTGTGTGTGTGTGTGTGTGTCACAGGTGTTGTGAAGCAGATGTGTCAGTACTCTGAGCTGGTGTGTGTGTGTGTGTGTGTGTGTCACAGGTGTTGTGAAGCAGATGTGTCAGTACTCTGAGCTGGTGTGTGTGTGTGTGTGTGTGTGTGTCACAGGTGTTGTGAAGCAGATGTGTCAGTACTCTGAGGTGGTGTGTGTGTGTGTGTGTGTGTGTGTGTGTGTGTGTGTGTGTGTGTGTGTGTGTCACAGGTGTTGTGAAGCAGATGTGTCAGTACTCTGAGGTGGTGTGTGTGTGTGTGTGTGTGTGTGTGTGTGTGTGTCACAGGTGTTGTGAAGCAGATGTGTCAGTACTCTGAGGTGGTGTGTGTGTGTGTGTGTGTGTGTGTGTCACAGGTGTTGTGAAGCAGATGTGTCAGTACTCTGAGGTGGTGTGTGTGTGTGTGTGTGTGTGTGTGTCACAGGTGTTGTGAAGCAGATGTGTCAGTACTCTGAGGTGGTGTGTGTGTGTGTGTCACAGGTGTTGTGAAGCAGATGTGTCAGTACTCTGAGGTGGTGTGTGTGTGTGTGTGTGTGTGTGTGTGTGTGTCACAGGTGTTGTGAAGCAGATGTGTCAGTACTCTGAGGTGGTGTGTGTGTTGATGAATCTGCGGGACGGCGCTGAAGATCCTCTGCCGTATCAACCACTGCCGCTCATCCTGAAGAAGGTCTGAACACACACACTCACACACACTCACACACTGTCTTTGATTCAAATGCTCCTGTGTAAGGAATAATATCTACTATGACACGCTTATTGATAACGTCTTATATTAACAAATGTGTTTTCCTGTCACAGATTAACTGAAGGGGTCATGAACTGCAGTGTTTCATGGGGTGCTTTTATAATATTAGGCAATCATAATTTAGAAATGTCCCTGATTTAAACACTCTCTGAAGGAGCGGGTCAGTGTTAACGCCCACTGCTCATCTGTAATAGCTAGTGTTACATGTTTGACTCTCCTCATCATCTCACTAACACTCCAGTGGGCGTGGCCAAA
>CM040934.1:44833638-44838638 GCA_023029165.1 Gobiocypris rarus
CCGGCAGCACTGCTGCACATGCTGGTGACACACACACACACACACACACACTCATTCACTCATTGACTCACACACAAACACTCACTCACTCAATCACTCACACACTCACTCAATCACTCACACACTCACTCACACACTCACTCACTCACACACTCACTCACACACTCACACACTCACTCCTCACTCACTCACTCACTCACTCACTCCTCACTCACTCACTCACACACTCACCACACTCACTCATTCACTCACTCCTCACTCCTCACTCACTCCACTCACTCACTCCTCCTCACTCACTCACTCCTCACTCACTCCTCATTCACTCCTCACTCACTCACTCACATTCCTCACACTCCTCACTAACTCCTCACTCACTCACTCACTCCTCCACACACTCTCCACTCACTCACTTTCCACTCACTCTCACTACATCATCACACTCATTCACACACTAACTCACACACACTCATCTCACACACTCGCTCAACTTACTACTTCACACTCCTCCCCTCCACTACTACTTACTCTCACTACTACACTCACACATCTGCCACACACTCACACTAATCACTCATCGCTCCGCATCACTCAACTCCTCACTCACACACTCACTCCTCACTCACTCACTCCTCTCACACACTCCTCCTCACTCACTCATTCACTCACTCACTCACTCACACACACACACTCAATCACTCACACACTCACTCACTCCACTCACTCCACTCCTCCTCCTCCTCACTCCTCCTCACTCACACTCCTCACTCACTCACTCACTCCTCACCTCACTCACTCACACACTCACTCACCACTCCTCACTCACTCACACACTCCACTCACTCCACCACCCACACTCACTCACTCACACACTCCACACTCACTCACCTCACTCACTCACTCACTCACACACTCTCACACACTCACTCACTCACTCCTCACTCACTCACTCACACACTCACTCACTCCTCACTCACTCACTCACTCACTCACATCACTCACACACTCACACACTCACTCCTCATAACTCACTCACACACTCACTCACTCACACTCTCCACTCACCACACACTCACTCACTCCACACACTCACTCATTCACTCCTCACACAAACACTCCTCACTCACACACATACACTCCTCATAACAATCACTCACACACTCCCACACACACTCACTCCTCACCACTCCACCCCTCACTAACTCACTCCACTCACTCACACACACACTCACTCATCACTCCACTCACTCACTCCTCACTAACTCACTCACTCACTCACTCACTCCACACTCACTCACTCATTCACTCACTCAAACACTCACTCACTCCACACTCACTCATACACTCACTCATAACAATCACTCACACACTCACTCACACACTCACTCACTAACTCACTCACAACTCACTCATTTATTCCTCACTCCTCACTCACTCACTCACACACTCACTCCTCACAATCACTCACCTCACTCACTCCTCACACTCCTCCACTCAATCAACTCACTCACCTCACTCACTCACTCACTCACTCACTCACTCACTCACTCTCACTCTCCATTCACTCACTCAATCCTCAAACACTCACTCACTCACTCCTCACTCAATCACTCACTCACTCACTCACTCACTCACTCACTCACTCACTCTCACTCACACCACCACTCACTCACTCACTCACTCACTCACTCACTCACTCACTCACCTCACTCACTCACTCACTCACACACTCACTCACACTCACACTCCTCACTCACACTCACTCACCTCACACACACTCACTCACTCCTCACTCACTCACTCACTCCTCCCACTCACTCACTCACACTCACTAACTCACACTCACCTCACACTCACTCACTCCTCCTCACTCCATCACTCACTCACACACACTCACTCACACACTCACTCCACTCACTCACACACTCACTCACTCACACATCACTCACTCACTCACTCACTCATTCCTCACTCACTACACTCACTCACTCACCTCACTCACCCACACTCACTCACTCAACAATCACTCACACTCACACACTCACTCACTCCTCACTCCTCACTCACTCACTCACTCACACACACTCACTCCTCACTCACTCCTCCACTCACTCACTCACTCACTCACACACTCACTCACATTCACTCACTCACACACTCACTCACTCACACACTCACTCACACACATACACTCACTCATAACAATCACTCACACTCACTCACTCACTCACTCACTCACTCACTCACTCATTCACTCACTCACACACTCACTCACTCACACACATACACTCCTCACTCAATCACTCACTCACTCCTCTCACTCACTCCTCACTCACTCACTCCTCCTCACTCACTCACACACTCCTCACTCTCAACTCCACTAACTCACTCACTCACTCACTCCACACCTCCACCTCTCACTCACTCCTCACCACTCTCACTCATTCACTCACTCACTCACTCACTCACTCACACACATACACTCACTCATAACAATCACTCACACACTCACTCACTCACACTCACTCACACACTCACTCACTCATTCACTCACTCACACAAACACTCACTCACTCACACACTCACTCCTCATAACAATCACTCACACACTCACACACTCACTCACTCACTCACTCACTCCTCCACTCACTCACCTCACACTCACTCCTCACTCCTCCTCACTCACTCTCCTCACTCACTCCTCACTCACTCCACCACACTCACTCTCCTCACTCTCACTCACTCACTCCCACATATCACTCACATCACTCACAACACTAACTCACTCACTCCACTCTCACTCACACTCACTCATCACTCACTCACTCACTCCTCACTCACTCCTCACTCACTCACTCCACACTCACTCACTCCACACTCACTCACACACTCACTCACTCACTCACTCACTCACTCACTCACTCACCACTCACTCTCACTCACTCACTCCACACACCTCACTCACTCACTCACACACTCACTCACTCACTCCACACTCACTCACCTCACTCACTCACTCACTCACACTCACTCACTCACTCACTCACTCACTCACACACACTCTCACCACTCACTCACTCACTCTCTCACTCATTCACTCACTCTCACACTCACTCCTCCACTCTCACTCACTCACTCACTCACCTCACTCACCACACTCACTCCTCTCACTCACTCACACACTCACTCACTCACTCACTCACTCACACACTCACTCCTCACTCACTCACACTCACTCTCACACACTCACTCACTCCACATTCACACCACTCACTCACTCACTCCACTCCTCCATTCACTCTCACTCACACACACACTCACTCAATCACTCCTCACTCCTCACTCACTCACTCACTCACACACACTCACTCACACTCCACACACATTCACTCACTCCACTCACACACTCACTCACTTCACACACTCACCACTCACTCACACTCTCACTCACTCACTCACTCACTACTCACTCACTCACTCACTCACACTCACTCACTCACTCACATCACTCACTCACTCACACTCATCACTCACTCACTCACTCACTCACTCACTCACTCACTCACTCTTCACTTCACTCTCACTCATACTCACACACACCTCACTCATCACACACTCAATAATCACTCACATACTCCTCCTCACTCACTCACCTCCTCACACTCACTCACACTCACTCACTCATTCACTCACTCACACACTCACTCCTCTCACTCACACATACACTCCTCATAACAATCACTCACACACTCACACACACACACTCACTCACTCACTCACTCACTCACTCACTCACACACCTCACTCACTCACACACACTCCCACTCACTCACTCACTCACTCCACACACACACACTCACTCCTCACACTCACACTCACTCCTCACCACTCACTCACTCCACTCACTAACTCACTCACTCCACACTCACTCACACACATACACTCCTCAATCACTCCACACTCACTCACTCACTCCTCCTCACACACTCCACACACACACACACACACACACACACACACACTCACACTCACTCACTCACACACTCACTCACTCCCCTCCTCACACACACTCCACTCTCCTCACACACACACACATACTCACACACCACACACACACATCACACACACACTACACACCTCCACACACACACACTCACACTCACAAACACACACACACTCACTCCACACACTACACTCACTCACTCACACACACTCACACTCACACACTCCACACTCACACTCACTCACACTCACTCACTCACTAACACTCACTCACTCAACATAACACATAACTCACTCACACTCACTCACACCTCTCACACACTCACTCCTCACTCCTCACACACATACACTCACTCACAACACACTCACTCACTCACTCACTCACACCTCACTCACCACTCACTCACTCACTCACTCTCACTCCTCACTCACTCACACACCTCCACTCACACACACTCACTCACTCACACACGCTCACTCACTCCACACACCTCACTCCTCACACACTCACCTCACACATAAATCATCCATACTCATACATCACTCACACACCCACACACACACACACACATCACACCACTCATCACCACGCCACACACACACCACATCATCACCCACACCTCACAAAACACACCACCACACACACTCACACACACACATCACCACACATAATATATAATACCACACACACCACTCACTCACTCACTCACACACTCACTCCACCTCACTCACTCACTCACTCACTCACTCACTCACTCCACACACACACACTCACTCCTCCTCCTCACTCACTCACTCACACACACTCACTCACTCACTCACACTCACTCACACACACTCACTCCACTCACTCACTAACAATCACTCACTCCTCACTCACTCACTCACTCACACACTCACTCACTCACTCACTCACACACCTCACTCACCTCCTCACTCACTCACCACTCACTCACTCACTCACACACTCTCCACACACTCACTCCTCCACCTCACTCAAA
>CM040934.1:44848638-44851138 GCA_023029165.1 Gobiocypris rarus
CAAACATTTACTCACACACACTCACTCACAAACATTTACTCACACACACACTCACTCACAAACATTTACTCACACACACTCACAAACATTTACTCACACACACACACACTCACAAACATTTACTCACACACACACACACTCACAAACATTTACTCACACACACACACTCACAAACATTTACTCACACACACTCACTCACAAACATTTACTCACACACACTCACAAACATTTACTCACACACACATACTCACAAACATTTACTCACACACACACTCACACTCACTCACAAACATTTACTCACACACACACACATACACACAACACATTTACTCACACACACTCACTCACAAACATTTACTCACACACACTCACACACAAACATTTACTTCACACTCACTCACAAACATTTACTCACACACACACTCACAAACATTTACTCACACACACTCACTCACAAACATTTACTCACACACACTCACTCACAAACATTTACTCACACACTCACTCACAAACATTTACTCACACACACACTCACTCACACACACTCACTCACAAACATTTACTCACACACTCACTCACAAACATTTACTCACACACACTCACTCACAAACATTTACTCACACACACTCACTCACAAACATTTACTCACACACACTCACTCACAAACATTTACTCACTCACAAACATTTACTCACTCACAAACATTTACTCACTCACTCACAAACATTTACTCACACTCACTCACAAACATTTACTTACACACACACTCACAAACATTTACTCACACACACACACACTCACAAACATTTACTCACACACTCACTCACAAACATTTACTCACACACACACACATACTCACAAACATTTACACACACACACACTCACAAACATTTACACACACACACACTCACAAACATTTACTCACACACACTCACAAACATTTACTCACACACACTCACAACACATTACTCACACTCACTCACAAACATTTACTCACACTCACTCACTCACACACAAACATTTACTCACACTCACTCACAAACATTTACTCACACTCACTCACAAACATTTACTCACACTCACTCACAAACATTTACTCACACCTACTCACACACAAACATTTACTCACACACACTCACAAACATTTACTCACACTCACAAACATTTACTCACACACACTCACAAACATTTACTCACACACACTCACAAACATTTACTCACACACTCACAAACACACTCACTCACAAACATTTACTCACACACACTCACAAACATTTTCTCACACACTCACAAACATTTACTCACACACACTCACAAACATTTACTCACACACACACACACTCACAAACATTTACTCACACACACACACACTCACAAACATTTACTCACACACACTCACAAACATTTACTCACACACTCACAAACATTTACTCACACACACTCACACAAACATTTACTCACACACACACTCGCTCACACACACACTTAACAATACAAACTCAGAATTAACAAAATACTAAATGTGAAATATAAACTTAAAAAGGAAAAAAGGGCAGAAACAAGCATTCATACTCACACAAAATATATAAAACAAAATAAGAAATAGTAATTAATGAAAATGGCATAAATAAACATCAGTGTTTATGAAACGAGAGTTTTAATTACTCAAGTCTTCAAATTCAGTTTATATCCCATAATTCTGACAGATTTTCTTGCAAATCCGAGTTTATACCCCACAATTCTGAGTGTATATCCCACAAATATGTATTTATTTTCATTTTCCTTTTTGTTTATATTTCGCAATTCAGAGACTTTGAAACTAAAATGTTTAGTTAAAAAAAGGAGTTGCGAGGGGAAAAAGTCCGAACTGTGAGACTTTATTGTTTTAATCTGGGTTAAGATTTCATAGTATGGCACTTTAGTATTCTCTGATTTTTAAAGTCAAGTCAGCTTTATTTATATAGCGCTTTTAACAATGCAGATTGTTTCAAAGCAGCTTCACAGTGTTAAACAGAAAAATAATGCAACAGAATATATTTCGATTATCATACAGTAACAATGTGGGCTTTAGATCAGTAATTAGATCAGTAATTTGGTCTATATGGTTAATTTAGTTTAATAATTAGATTTATTTTGAAATATATTTGAAAAATAGTTTTTCCCCAACCGAGCAAGCCAAGCCAGAGGCGACAGTGGCAAGGAAACCCAAACCCCATCAGGAGACCTAATGGAGAAAAATAAACCTTGGGAGAAACCAGGCTCAGTCGGGGGGGCAGTTCTCCTCTGGCCAATTAACAAACAGCGTATTATCATTATTAAAGTTATTATTTTAAAGGTCAGAGGTCATAATCGATCTGAATATTCGAAAGATCTGAGGCAACATGCCGGAGACGGGTTTATTGAGGATGATGTATCTATTAAATAATTATTAAATATAAATAATTTGAAATATCAGTCATTACGCCGGAGACAGGTTTTTATTGAGGATGCCGTTATTGAT
>CM040934.1:44856138-45013638 GCA_023029165.1 Gobiocypris rarus
AAATGTTTTGTCAGATTACTCCAATATTTGAAAAGATACCGTCTGATGTAAATTAAAGCATAATAAAAACATTTTAAATCATTTTGTAAATAGATGTTTAAAATTATGAATTTTGTATCAGTTCATTTATGGCTGGGATTTTCTTTTTTTTAAACACATATTCCAGTTATTTCTCTAATATTTAAAAACATTTCCAGTCTAAACTTGATTTAAATTAATAATGGAATTATGAATAATGGAAAGGTAATCAAAAACTGATTAAAATGTATGAAACATTCTAAAAATTAATTCACAAATATTTAAAACATAAAGCCTTACTCATTTTAACTTAAATTATAATAAAATCAAACTAGATTATATTAAAACATTTTTATTTTAAATAATTAAAAAATGACAATTCATATTGTAGTTCATAATGGCTGAAACTTTACTAAATTTGAACTAAATTTCAGGAATATTCATTTTAAAAAATATTCTAAAAATTGAATTTTCCTCCAATATTTGAAAACATTGAACGGACTTGCTTTAAAATAAATTAATAACAAGATCTAACCAGTTAATACAATTTTCAATTTTTTTAAAATTAAAAACCAGCTTAAGTCTTAAAAATCTGTTTAATTCTAAATGTACTCAAATATATGAAAACACACAACTTACATTAAGTTGATAACAGAATCCAACTAATCCATCAAAAATGAGTTTTAAGCACTTTTAAAGTTCTTAACACAAACCGGTCAGGTTCAGAGACACTTATAATATTGATGTTCACTCAAGTTTATTTCTATAATGCATCAGGTTTCATCTTGTGGTTATTAAATATTGAACTTTATTGGACAGAATGAGTGTAATTCCTGGCCTGTAATGTGTGGACAGAGCCTGTAGGTGGCAGTACAGCTTCAGCTACGGGTGTAATGGGAGAGTTTTGCTTGATTGTTCTGGAGGTTTTTCATGTTTAACTACAGTAATGAGTACATCTCTGTGTGTTTCAGGTTCTGCACACGGCCGAGGCCTTCCAGAAGATTCTGCGTGAGGAAGAGAAGAGGAGGAGGAAGGAGGAGAAGAGGAAAGAGATCCGGAAAGGCCCGCGCATCTCTCGCTCTCGCAGCGAGTTGTAGAGGTCGCCGTCCGTCCTCGGGCGAGAGAAGTTTACACTCAATCAGGGAGCCTGTGCTGGGTCTGTCACGGGCGTCGACGTTTACAGGTTTCAGAAAGAGTCTCTGATACTGGACACTTGAATCGCTTCTGTTTTTACCTCTGATTTACAGAGGCTCTTCCTTAGGTTCACTGCTGGTAATGTGAGTGTGTGTGTTTAGTGCTGTAGCTCTGTGCTGGGTCTAAGGGGAGGGGTCAGTGGGCGGGGTCACGCAAGAGGATGCATGGAGTGGGCGGGGCCAGATTAATGGGGAGGTAAGAGTGGGAGGAGTGATCTAATTGGGTGGGGTTATGCTTGTAAAGAAGCCTGAGTGGGCGGGGTCATGTATAGTGAGTGGAGTGAAGAGTTGAGTGGGTGGGAGTGTTTTGCGTGGGCGGAGTCTTTGCAACTCTTAAGTTGGTGTGGTCATTATTACAAGGTAGCCTGAGTGGGGTCATGTATAGTGGGTGGAGGAGTTGAGTGGGTGGCCGTGGTCTGTGGGCGGCGTCCTAAGTGGGCGTGGTCATTATTACAAGGTAGCCTGAGTTGGTGAGGTCATGTATAGTGGGTGGAGTCATCAGTGGTGGGAGTGGTCAGTGTGGGTGGAGTCATAAGTGGGCGTGGTCATTACAAGGTAGCCTGAGTGGGCGGGGTCATGTATAGTGGGTGGAGTCATCAGTGGAAGAGTTGAGTGGGTGGGCGTGGTCTGTGGGCGGCGTCTTAAGTGGGCGTGGTCATTATTACAAGGTAGCCTAAGTGGGTAAGGTCATTTATAGTGGGTAGAGTCATCAGTGGAAGAGTTGAGTGGGTGGGAGTTATTTGTTTGGGCGGAGTCTTTGCAACTCTTAAGTGGGTGTGGTCATCATGAAACGGTAGCCTGAGTGGTCATGTATAGTGGGTGGAGTCATCAGTGGAAGAGTTGAGTGGGTGGGAGTTATTTGTTTGGGGAGTCTTTGCAACTCTTAAGTGGGTGTGGTCATCATGAAACGGTAGCCTGAGTGGTCATGTATAGTTGGTGGAGTCATCAGTGGAAGAGTTGAGTGGGTGGGTGTGGTCTGTGGGCGGAGCCCTAAGTGGGCGTGGTCATTATTACAAGGTAGCCTGAGTTGGTGAGGTCATGTATAGTGGGTGGAGTCATCAGTGGTGGGAGTGGTCGGTGTGGGAGGAGTCATAAGTGGGCGTGGTCATTATTACAAGGTAGCCTGAGTGGGCGGGGTCATGTATAGTGGGTGGAGTCATCAGTAGTGGGTGTGGTCTGTGTGGGTTTGCTTCTCAGATGAGGGTATTTTGGACACTGCGGTGTCAGATTATTTCGATATTTAACACAAACTTGATAAGTTTTGATAATATAAAACCAGAGATTGTTGAAGTTTTCACACATGTGAAATCCTTCTGTTTAGATTCGCTATAAATGCTTTATCCGGGGATACTTTATAGTCTAATAAGAGAATTGTTTGATGTCTTTCTGCTTCCTTTAGAAACGATTATTCCTTAAAGATCGGTATATTTAGCCAATGTGTGGACGGTGTGTGTGTGAGGAGGAGAAACGGACGAGCGCTGATGATCTGACCTGAGATCAGAGCTGCACTGCCAGAGATACTCTTTAACCATGAATGTGATGTCAGTGTGAATGCGCTTCACTTTCCCCGGGGGGGTTTAGACGATCGAGACGGGCTCTATCGATCTGTTCATGTGACTGTTATTGGTATAAGTCTGTGCAGCATCCGTGGGAGATTATTACTGACAGAATTAATAAAGTTTATTCAACAAACACTGGCTGATTCTCGGTTCATTGTGCTCTTGACTACCAATCAAGGACCTTTTCAAGACGTTACCAAAAAAATAGTAGGGAAGAGAACATTCAGGAATTCCTTACAGGAAAAGCGACAGGAAGAGGATGTGACTGCAACAGGGAGCAGGAGAACAGAAACGAAACTAAAGCAAGTAACAAGATGTGTTTATGCTAATAATACGATGGCATTATAAGCTACTGCACATGTTTATATATCGAGATTGTTTTTATGATGTGAATCACATGTTTTCTGAAGCGTTTACATGGACATGTGATCAGAGAGAGAGAAGATGGCGACGGGCCCGGCTGCAGATTCTGGTAAGAGACCGTCTGTTGTACATTAGGGATAGTTTTGTTAACATGGCTGGGAATATTGCACTCTAAGCAGGTCGTTTTGGCTTGCAATTGACTTCTGGGTAATGATTGTTTACATAAAAGTTAGGAAAATGCCTCTGCTTAAACATGAGCTGTAATGTATTTAGTAGTGGGAGAGATTCACATTAAAGTTCTGTGTGTGTGTGTGTGTGGAGAATCGAGTGAAAGCATGCAGGTTTTGTCCACGAGAAACTCTGTTTATAAACCAGATGAGTGGCAATGCCACACAAACCAATAGAAAACTGAAAGCTCGTAAGCTTAATACATTAAGACAGTGGTACTGAAAGACCCAGGGTTGATGGATAGTTCATTAATAGGCAAGCAGAAGTACCCAGAATATGAACGTTTCGTGCTAATCATGCTCTTTATAATGATGAGACGCTCTAGTAAGTACAGAAATACTGTTGTATTGCTAATCTTACATTAACTATCTTTCTATTAATGCAATACAGTGAATGACAATCCCAGTGGATTACATTATTGGCAGTTTAGTGTTAATTTACACCAAAACAAGATTGAAAAAGTTTGAAGGCACTTTCTATGAAGCCTGCGATAATAAAGGTATTCTTAATTCCTTATAATACACACAATGCCTTACAAACAACCTTATTATATGTTGTATAATCGGATAAATAATCATAACAACAGGTACAATACATTATAATACTTATCTATTTGTGGTTATAACTTTTATGAGTACAATGCACGCTTCATCTGGTGTTATAATGCACTTAAGTTATTACCACAACTAGCTAAGATAAACATGAATAATCATAAGAACAGTAATCATATTTACCTATTTGTGGTTGTAACTATTAAGAGCATGATGATTTATAACACAATGAACAATTGTATCCACTTATAATCCCATAGTTTCATGTCTTCTGCTTTCCCAAGTCTCATATCTTGACATTGATTACTTAAGAGCTGCATAGTAGCGTTTTGCATCTTATGAGTGTCTTTTACTGCTTAAAGTGAAGTGACAACTTCTCATCTCTTTATCATCTCTGCCAAGTTTTGTAAGAAATGGACATTTTGATGGAGTAGCAGCGAAAAAACAAAAACAGTTTTTAATTTGGTTCAATATGGTGGACACTCTCATTTGTCACTTTCCAAACATGTGACTAAGTTGGAATTGGCATAATCCAAGGAACATAATGACAAAGAAATTACATTTTTAACTTTGTTTTCAAAGGTTTAAAGCGTTTTTGTAAAACAACAAAAAACGTATATCTCTGGAACACTAGGTGGCGCTGTGTTGAAACGTCTCTGGGACCTTCAGGACACACTCTCGGTCATCTCTACCAAATTTTGTGAAGATCTGTCAAATATTTTAAAAGATATTGCAATTTATGACAAAATTCAAGATGGCGGTCACATGGTTCATCTGAGCCTGGCAAGACACAAGGAATCCACCGACACAAAGATTGTGATTTTCTGACGAACTGTTCAGAAGTTTTCAGAAATAGCCGTTTCTCAGATCTCATGACCTGAGGCTTGTTTTAAACATCTACCGCGCTTTATAATGTGCTCTTAATATTTGTACATGGTCTTTGTCTGCTTTAAGTAAAGAAACACAAGTCTTCTTCTAAACATCCATAAGATATGACATTTCCCTTAATGCAAATAATGTTTTATTCAGGTGAAAAATCATATAGATTTAATAGCTTAAATTATATCTACAAAAACAAACAACTAGAAAATCAGAAGGTCAGTCCCATTTTAACAAACATTTTCATTTTATATTTCGAAGTGTGTGTGCAGTTGCAACTGTTATGTTTATTTATTTCCAGCTTGTTAGTTATTTTTTCATAGAATAGGGGTGTAGCGATGCACTTGTCACGATTTGATATAAATCGCGATACTGAAGTAACGATACGATGTGTACCCCGATATTTTAAGCCAAAATATATATAAAACAATACTTATTATTATTATTGTATTATTTTCAGGACGTACAAATATTCCCCCATTATATCATTATAGATTATATTCAACATATTTAGTGGTTTAATGTACTCATATCACCCTGTAGCCCACTGAAGCTTAGCAGGGTTGAGCCTGGTCAGTACCTGGATGGGAGACCTGGATGTTAGTGAGGCCAGCAGGGGGCGCTCACCATGTGCTCTGTGTGGGTCCTAACACCCCAGTGATGGGGACACTGCACTGTAACAAGCACCATCCTTCGGATGAGACATTAAACTGAGGTCCTGACTCTCTGTGTCCATTAAAAATCCCAGGATGTCCTTCGGAAAAAGAGTAGGGGTGTAACCCCGGCATCCAAGCCAAATTTGCCCATTGTCCCCTGTCCATCATGGCCTCCTGAGGACTGGCGTGATACAGTCATATTGTCTGGTTCTGCTCAGTGTTCTGTATGAAATGCAGCTGTCTAATGTTTTTTTTTTTGGGAAGGCCGGTTAGAAGTCTATTACAATAGTCCACCCTGCTGGTGATGAAAGCATGAACGAGTTTCTCTAAGTCTTGCCTGGAAACAAAGCGCCCTTGCTTTTCTTTAAACCTAATCATCGCTACATGTATAAGCTGTGTCTGTGTCCTTTGAACATTTCTGAGATGCATAACGTGGACAAATCACTTTAAATTGTAATGTAGCCATATGCTTTTTCTGTGAAGCTGCTTTGAAACGATATGTATTGTGAAAAGCGCTATACAAATAAATGTGAATTGAATTGAATTCTTGATATATTTTTCAGATGATAGTAAGCTGATTGAGTTATTGCTTTGACATGACAGCTGAAACTAGATTTTTAGTTGTTTGACCCCTAGCCGTAAGGTATGCGTTCACCTTGAGAATTTCATCTTTATTTCCAAATGCAATGAGTTCAGTTTTGTCTTTGTTTAACTGAAGATTGTTAACTTCATCAATGCATTTGCACAGGGAGTCAATGGGGCTGGGAGTAACGCGTTACTGTATTCCATTACTTTTAGCGGTCACGTGCATTTACTTTTTTTTTTTTTTTTTTTTTTTTTACCAAGTAATGCAATTAAACACTGAAATTTTAATTAGTTTGTTACTCTCCTTTGTGAAAAATGAACACTCGCAGACGAAAAGCTCAAATCTAGCCCGGCTTGTGTTGTTGCAGCCATTACAATAGTTCAGTTTTGTTTTTAATGTTAAAGTAGTTATATGTGGTTTCATTTCTTTATGAAGTTAATTTAGAAAAAAGTTTGGAGCATTTTATTGTTTGTTAAATTAAAGTTAGTATAAGTGACGACAAAGCGGCCAGCGGCCGTTAGCACAATGCTTTAGCCTCTCAAATCAACACTTGACTAGTCTTGCCTATAATAAAATCCATAGCTTTCAAACGCTTCAAGCATGACAATGCTAGTTTAAACATTAGCCTACTATCACCACCACCACAGTAAAAAGGCATTTTTGATAAGTTGAGGTTAGGCTGATCATAGACGCTCGCAAACAAAACAGGCTACACAATCTAAACAAAAACAATAAACATGCATGTTGTCTTACCTTGAATATACATCTGATCTTAAATTCCAGCACTACATGCACATTTAAAGGAGTTCATGTCAATGAACGCAACAGATATGAGCTGCATTTTATTCATCAGCTCATTTCAAGATCAGAGGACTAGGAGAAAGAGCGACCTAAGCCCCGGTGAGATCATTTTTGCGGCGACGTGTGTTGCAGTAGCGCCATCATATCAGACTACATCCCTAATCGGTAAAGGCTAATACATTTTGATTCTGTTATTCTATTTCCCACAATGTAAAACAAACGCAGCTCAGCCCAAAATGCAAGCTCGGGCATGCGCTTCTTCCATATGAGCTCGTGCAGCTGCGCGCTCTAGACAGAGAATAACTGTTTATAGTGTAAACATATGCAAGCGCAAATGAGAAACGTTCCAATGGAGATCCCAGGTGTGTGTAAACAAAAACGAATATTCGAATCCCAAAAGTTGAATACCAACCCATCGAACAAATATTCAAATATTCTAGTCCAGCCCTAGTAAACACATGACAGGCAGACAGGATGTAAGCAACAAGGCAACATCTAGTCAAATGTATAATGGCTATGTGAACTATGTCGTATTGGTGGCATCGACGGGCCTCCAAATAAAATTCTGCTTGGGCCGGCCCTGCTTTGGTTCTTGCTCCTCTTTTTATGTCATCGATTAGTTTGTTGATCAGTTATGGCTTGTTTCTCTACACCTGTGGCCTGTTGCACAAAGCTGGTTTCAGTTGCTACCCAGGTAAGTTCAAGATTAGTTTGAGCAAACTCTGGCTTTTCGGGCTCAAGAAGGTGGATTGTTTTTAGCAGTGTTTATCACCATGGTAACTTACACTACACAGATAACCTGCTCTGGGGCAGGTTTTATTCTGGGTTAGAGATCACAAACCCAAACAGGACCAATCAGCTGCAAGTAAAGATGCAATAAAGCCACGCCCCCTGTATCTCTCGTTCCAAATTTTCCAGTTTATAGCGGAAAAAAAACGTTAGTCACAATTGCTCATCCTTTGGTGCTAATTATTATATTTATATTCTATAAATTATAATTACTTTTAATTAATATATATTCATATAATTATTATATTAATTGACAAGTAGCCAAATATTAATATTAATATAAAACATGCATTCATAATTCTTTTAAACGTGTATTTATTTGAGCTCTTTGTAAACCTATTATTATATTTCTTTGATTGACATCATGCATTGATATAGTCAGATATTCTTTCAGCTGCAGTGTTTATTCCTGCTTAGTAAACGTATTTAATTTCATGATAATTTTCAAAACGATCTCTCAATCTTCAGAACAGAAGTGAATTGTGCCGTGTCTCTTGTGAGAAGTGAATCAAACGGACTCTGTGATTGGCTGTTAACTCGCTTCAGAGTTAATCACAAACTCTGGATTAAACCGGAGTTGACAGAGAAAGTTTATACCAAGCTTTGAGAAACCATTGAACTTGATCTAAACCAGATTTGTCAACTCTAAACCTACTCTAAACTCAGAGTTTGTTCAGCTAGCTTCATGCAACAGGCCTCTGGGCTATTCAAATCTTGCCCTGGAGGGCCAATGCGCTGCAGAGTTTAGCTCCAACCCCGACCAAACACACCCACCTGTGATTTTCTAATGATCCTGAAGACATTGTGTAGCTGGTTCAGGTGTGTTTGATTAGGGTTGGAGCTAAACTCTGCAGCACATTGGCCCTCCAGGGCAAGATTTGAATAGCCCTACACTCAGTATGGCCTGTTGCGGAGCACTAGATTCATGGGAATCACCGGTTGTGTGCTGAGGTGATGATCTCTGCTGTGTGATCTGTCTGGTTTGGTAGTCCCGCAAGAAACTTTGTTTCAAGAACGGCAATCCTTTGTAAAAGTCTTTGGCAGTTTGTGCAGCAGGTTGATTCCTGAACCAGAACAGGCATTTTCTTTCTTATCCTTATGAATGTAGGCAGCTGTGTTTTCCCTTCTCCGGATTGTAAGCTGGACAGATTCTGCTTTTTTTGTAGTTCTTTCAGTCATTAAAGTTTCTAATTTTATCATTGATGTCAAGCTGATTTGCTGTTGATAAAATCAGGAGATAAAATATAAAAGTGATAGAGCAAAGTGAGCAAGAGTGTCCAAACAGCAGCTAAACAGGAAGCAACAGCTTTATCTGTGAAATAGGTCTTAAACTTATGGAATCTTAATTTTACTTGACCTAATGTTTTACATTCATAAATGTTCTGTCTCTTTCAGAGATGTCAGAGATCAGCTCCAGTCCAGATGATCCAGTGATCCGGATCCTTCTGATGGGTAGAAATGGTTCTGGAAAAAGCTCATCAGGAAACACTATACTGGGAGAAAGAAAGTTTAAAGTCCAAAAACGTAAGAAGAAAAATGCTGAAGTGTGTGCGGAAGTAACTCTGATAGGAGAGAAGCAGGTGCATGTGATTAACTCTCCCGATCCACTGGATCCAGATCTGAATAAAGAGCAGCTGGAGGAGCTGAAAGAGCAGCTGGTCTCTCAGTGTTCAGCAGGTCTCAGTGCAGTTCTGCTCACCGTTCCTCTAGAGGAACCTGTGCACAATGAGGAAGAGATCCTGGAGTTCATTAAAGGTTTATTTGGTCCGGATGTCCAGAAGTTCATCATGATTCTGTTCACACACAAAGATGAACTGGAGGATCTGGATGAGACCATTGAAGAACATATAAAACACCAAGATCATGCCGATCTCCAGCGACTGGTGACTGCATGTGGAGGAAGGTTTCACTGTTTCAATAACAAGAGAGAATCAGAGAGTCAGGTACAAGAACTACTGCAGAAGATTGAAGGAATGATCATGAAGAACGGTGGGAAATTTATCATGGCAAAAAGAAGAAGCAGCTTGAGATTCCTGAAATCAACTGTAAGTTGGTTTATCAATTACATAAATACATGCAAGTTGTTTAAAATTTTGGTCCAAATTACTAAACTAAATGAACTATATCAACTATCTGTCCACATCATCACTATATGATAACTTGAAATGAGCTGATGACATCACGTTTTCTCCAAAACAAACGTATAGCCGAATCTAATTTTGTTGCAATGTTTTCCTTGTTTAACACTTTAAAGCTGCTTTGAAACAATAGTCATTGTAAAAGCGCTATATAAATGAAGTTGAATTGACTTATTAAATGTAACGCCCTTGTATTTGTTATGCTTAGTTTAATTGAAGACATCTATAAATGCATTAAATGTAACACTAATCATAAATACAGTTGAATTTGAATTAATCAACATATTTATGTGATGTTTCTGTTGTAGTTTCAGGAGAGACTACTAGATATGAGACGGATGTGATTCCTGAGAGGAAAGATCAGATCAGGCTGGTTCTGCTGGGAAAAACTGGATCTGGGAAAAGCGCCACTGGAAACACTATCATCGGCAGAAACGTGTTTGAGTCCTCCACAAGCTCGATCTCTCAGACGAAACAGTGCAGTTTAGAAACTCAGGTGAGGTTTGGTAAAGAGATCTCCGTGATCGACTGGACTTTATGATACTGAACTCAGTGAAGAGGACGTTATCAAAGAAGTAGTTAAATGTGTAACGTTCGCTTCTCCTGGGCCGCACGCTTTTATTATCGTGATTAAAGTGGGTCGCTTCACTGAGGAGAATAAAAAAACGGTGGAGAAACTCAAAGAGGCATTTGGAGAACAGATACTAAAATACACCATGATCCTCTTCACTCACAAAGATCAGCTGGAGAAGGAAAATAAAACCATTGAGCAGTTTCTACAGGAAAGTGATGCAGATCTTAAAAAACTTGTTGAAAGTTGTGGAAACCGATTCTTCTTTCTGGACAACAACTCTTCCAGCTCCTCACAGTTCAAAGATCTGCTCGGTAAAATAGAGACGATGGTGGATGAGAATGGAGGACACTTCACCAACGACATGTTTGATGAAACAGAGAAACACATTCAGGAGATTCAGAGACTGAACCTGCGTGAAAAAATCGAGCAATACAAACGGGAGCACAGAATAGATAATCCAACAGAATGCCGAGAGCTATACTATCGTTTGGCGGATGAGTGTCGACGTGATGGTCTGAAGTTCATTGTTGCTGAAATATGTGTAATCGCGGTTGCTTTCTACCTGAAGAGAGGGTCGATACACATGCCTGGAGGTCCTGTGGAAACTGTAATCAGGGCCATGGAGAAACTACTAAAACAGAACTTATGTGTAATTCAGTGAGAACTGACCAGATCAAATATACAAGTGTAGTAGGGCGTCATAAATCTGTTTAAAAATCTGTTTTTCATTTTTGTATTATATTGTTTTCTTTATTGCCACTGATAGCTTTTGATTATTTTACACATCCCATGTACTTAAATGTACGGAAGCTTGTTTCCACCACGGAATGAAAAATAAATGATTCTGACTTCACAACTTGCTATTGGGACTCTGACTTTTCTGCCAGAATTGTGAGATTTTTAACCCGTGCAATTGCAAGATATAAAGTCAGAACTGACATAAAAAAAATCGCAATTATCTTTTTATTTTTAGTTCCATGTAAATGTCATAAACAAATGCCTAAATTCTGCCAGTGTTTGGAATCCACTGAACCCATGTCAACTAATGTACATATTTAAGGGACGAACAGCCTATTAAAAAAATATATATATATATATTTTGAGAATCGATGCATGCATCGACAATATGAAATGCAAGACAAAAATAATGTTTAGGTGATGAAGGCTTACATCTTTTGTTTTGATGTAAATTAATCAATCAACACTAAACATATTAATACAAATCCAGTTAATGTAAGTTATTTTAAAACAAAGTATTTTTCCAAAATTACGTTTTAATTATATATATGGGGCGGTCCTCTGCTCTGCTCTGCTCTCTCCTCTCATCTCCTCTAAAAGTCCAAGGGTTTTGTGCTTCCAAATCCAATTTACCCAGTGGTCCCAAGTCTGCAGGTTTCTGTGCTTTCAAGTTTGACGTTCTCTTCGCTTCCAAGTCCGGTGGTCCCATATTTAGGGCCCTATAATTTCCACAATCATGGAATCGCTGGAATTGGCATATTAACGCTGAATCTAGTTTTCACGCAGAATTTCACTGAATTTTTCAAATTGAAATGGAATTCTGTTTTGTGTGAGAAGAACGTATGTCTAGGGAAAAAGCATACCGGGGAAGCAAATCTGGGCAACACAACCCCACCCGTCATTTCAGCTCCTCCTTCCGCTTCAAATTCAAAACACTGAAAACAGCGAAAGTATGGCGGCGGCTCCCAACAGCTCTTCTTTCATCGCTAAAAGTTACGAAACTCTACGTTAAGTCCTCAGTACTGCGTGCCGAGCAGTTCCGCGACTTTTATGTATCAGGTGAACTTTGTTTAGTAAGTTCTGTCAACATTCCGTCAACTGGAAGCGCAAAATGCATGCACTGACCACCTGCTATCTGAAAGCCATGTGAAAAACAAGGAGAAGTATAATGATAAACAAGCAAGACCACCATGACCCTATAGGCGTGCATTACTGCAGCTGCATTCAAGTCATCGGACTCAAGAAAAGAGTTTGCTATGTGTGCTGAGGCTGACATCCCTTTGGAAAAGATGACAAAACTGCGTCCGTTTCTGAAAAAGCACTGCAAACAGAGAGGAGCCTTACCTGAAAATGTAAGCAGCCTTTGCCAACTTCACCTACCCCGAGTGTTCGAGCAACATATCTCCTCTGTGCTACAAAAGATCCCTGGGAAAAAGTACTTCGTTGTTGTGGATGAGGCTACTGATGCAAGAAACTGCAGCGCCCAAAACATCGTCATTGGTAAGCTAGTGTGAATTTAACAGCCTGTACTGTACAATGGTCAACACTAAGGTAATATAGAAATGTGTGAATGCATTAACTGATTCACCCTTATAGTTTTTGTTTGTGCTCAGTCATTAATAACATAGCATTGCAATTTGCAACTATGTAAAGGGATATCTGAATATAGGTAATTCAAAACACATAATGATTTATAGGTGTGTCAGAATTAGAAAACAACTGAATCTGGATGACATGCACATTAAAAAGATTAAAAATGCTTAATTCGAATATTCCAGATACAAAATAAACTTAGTTTTTGTGTACGTGTAATACAGCTGGGAAAATGCCCATCTCCTTCTCATTTTTTATTTTATTTTATTTTTTGAACTGATGTATTTAATATTATTATTATTATTATTATTATAATTATTATTACTACTACTACTACTACATGTATGTACATGTCCAACATAAAATAATTAACTCAAAATCATGTCAGTACAGCCACTGTTGCCTTTTAATAAATATTAATGAAGACCTGGTATCATTACCAATATTTCTCTGATGCTTCCTCACTTGTCACATGGATGAGATCGGTGTTCTTCAAAAAGCCTGCCAGAAAGCGAAGATGGGTGTCCTTCCTTGTCAATAAGGAGGCTGTGCAGGCCAAGGTTCCTCCTAATGGGGCGTTCACCGGACGCGATTGACGCGAATTATTCGCGAAGGTGGGACGCTGAACATTTTGAGTTTACTCGCTTAATTCGTGTGTGCCATTCACTACACAACAGACGCGAATTCACGTCATGGGAGGGGCTTCTGCCAGCCACTTGACTCGGTCACTTGAGGTCTTTTTTTGTAAAAAATACTGCTGTTAATGTGTGACAAAGCGTAGTTTGAATACTTTTCAGGCGATAATATAGTTGTTTAAAGCTCAAATATGTGGTTTATCTATAAAGAGTGCCTATTTGAACTTTTTATCTTCCGTTTTCGGAGTTGTGTGCTCCAGTGGATCAGCGCGCCGCGCACGTTAACCCCTTGGCGAGCAGCCTTTCCTCGGCCAGTCCTTCCCACATTTGCCGCTGGCTCTGATGGCTCTGTGGTGTCTCCAGCTATAATTCGTCTTGTGTGTGTGTGTGTGTGTGTGTGTGTGTGTGGTCTCATGGATATATAATTTGTTCCTGGCAAATCGTTTAGGCTGAGGGCAAAGTTAAGTTTCTAACTTTTTTATTTTTAGGCTTTTAACTTTAATTTACTGTTGTAGCGTACTAGCACTGACTTTGAATGTTTGACTGAATTGTTTGCTTTTTATAGCTTATTATACATTTTAAGATTATACTTTTGTATTATTGATTATACATAAACTGGCATTTAACAAAAAGAGACTGCTTGTGGTTCATGTCATTTAATATTATCACAGTAATAGTCATATGCACACTTGTCTGAACCAGATATTAATATATGATTAATACTATTTTCTCTTCATTGTTGTCACTACTAGAGCAAGCTCCTGATTGGTTAACGCGGCGCGAATATCCGCCAAAGTTCAGATTTTTCAACTTGAGCGATTAGCGTGTTTGCGAATCACACTATTCGCGCCGCAGAATGCCAATTCGCGCCTCTGCATAGACTTAACATGTAAATCACTCACTCGCAATCGCGTCAATCGCGTCCGTGTGAACGCACCATTAGGCTGTGTGTACCCGTGGAATAGTTGGTTTGAGGCTATCAAGTACCATGCAGAGAATGTTCACCTGTACAGACAGTTTTTCTTGTCAGAGGAGTCAACAGGCATGGCAGTCGAGAACATCCTCAGCATGTTGGAAACAGAGGAGAAGGTGCAGACCCTCACTCAAGTTAACCTTCATCTCAGAGACTTGCTCCATACTGATGATAGCCCTGACAATCCCCTACCTAGTTAATGGAACAGCAAAACATGTGGTTATGTGCCCAAGACAGATGAGCTACTGAGAAAAATCAGGTTTCAAGAAAAGAAGGACGTGCTGGACAATCTCCATGATGCTTTTCATTTGGCTTTCACAAAGTTCTCCGAACACTGGGACACACATCCAGCCAGAGATGTGTACAGGATGGCCAGGTGTTTGATCCCAGACAGGCTCCAGCAAAGAAAAAGCAGATTGAAGCCTACTCAACATTGAGCCCCTGGCCAACCCATCAGCAGAGCTCAGTGAGCAGTGGTTGGCCTATTAGCAATGTGTTTCCAGAGACCCCTGCCACCTGATATGGAGCTTGCAAACTACTGGAGGCCTGAGTGCAAGAGCTGCAGAGGGTGCTGTAGCCTTCATTTACTTCCCAGTCAGCTCAGTTGACTGTGAGCGAGCTTCAGCAAATACAAAACTCTTCTCACAGACAAGAGAGAGACACTCACTGAACTCAACACAAAGAGGCTGGCAATCATGTATTTCAATGGTGATGTCTCTGATAGATGGGAAGCTTAAGTGAAGAAAGTTAGCTCACAAGGATTAACTAGTCCTACAATTTGAATACTTGTTCAAGTAACTTTTGATAAAATGTTTTGGGCTGTTCCATGAGGACAAAGTCAACTTTTATTTCATAACACAGGTAGTTCTTGCTGTATTTTGCCTTGTTTTCAATGCACTTTAATGTACAGTATGGAAAAGATTTTTTTTTTTAATTGAGTCCTTTTTTTACTTGAATGAAAAGCTAACAGAGCACTTTGATTTAAACTTATATAAACGAATATAATTTATTTTACTGAGAGTTTAAAGCTAATATAACCATTAATATTATGTTGTGACATGAAGTACTTGTGTAGTGTTATGTTGCATCATGCAGTGTTTGTCCTGAGTGTGATGTTTCTTACCTCAATAAATTTAAGGTCATTCCTATTTTTGTTTTATGTTGTATTATACTAACATTTAACACTATTTTTACGACTAAAATAACAGTAAAGGGTAAAAAAAAAATCCTAAAATTAAAACGGAATTTGGAAAAAATAAACAGAATTTGGGAAAAATAAAACAGATTTTATAGGGCCCTACATATTGGAGGGTATCTGCACTTCCAAGTTTGGAGGGTCTCTGTGCATCCGAGTCCAGTGGTCCCAAATCGGAGGGTCTCTGCTCTTCCAAGTCCAGTGGTCCCAAGTTGGAGGGTCTCTGTGCTTCCAAATCCGGTGGTCCCATATTGGAGGGTCTCTGCACTTCCAAGTCCAGTGGTCCCAAGTTGGAGGGTCTCTGTGCTTCCAAGTCGTAGGGTCTCTGGGCTTCCAAGTCTGGCGGTCCCATGTTGGAGGGTCTCTGTGCTTCCAAGTCCGGTGGTCCCATGTTGGAGGGTCTCTGTGCTTTTCAAGTCCGGTGGTCCCAAGTCGGAGGCTCTCTGCACTTCCAAGTCCGGTGGTCCCAAGTCGGAGGGTCTCTGTGCTTTTCAAGTCCGGTGGTCCAATGTTGGAGGGTCTCTGTGCTTTTCAAGTCCGTGGTCCCAAATCGGAGGGTCTCTGTGCTTCCAAGTCCGGTGGTCCCATGTTGGAGGGTCTCTGTGCTTTCAAGTCCGTGGTCCCAAGTCCAAAGGTCTCTGTGCATCCGAGTCCAGTGGTCCCAAGTCTGAGGGTCTCTGCGCTTCCAAGTCCAGTGGTCCCAAGTTGGAGGGTCTCTGTGCTTCCAAGTCCGGTGGTCCCATATTGGAGGGTATCTGCACTTCCAAGTCTGACGGTCTCTGTGCTTCCAAGTCCGGTGGTCCCAAGTTGGAGGGTCTCTGCACTTCCAAGTCTGGGGGTCCCAAGTCGGAGGGTCTCTGTGCTTCCAAGTCTGGTGGTCCCATGTCCAAGGGTCTCTGTGAGTATGAGAACACAAGTGTAGTATTGGGCATGAGACCGATACTAGTATTCTAAGATTTGCATAACCTTTGTAAATGTAAGAGAAAAGTTTGGAACAATAACTATGGGACAGGCAACAAAATGTTCCCACTTTCCAAGAATTTTATTTTTTAGGTTTTATTTTAAAACATAACACAACCTTATTCTTTTGACGTTAGTTGTCATTCCAAATGTTTAAATGATGTACCAAGAATGCTGTTCTAAAGTATTTTATGTCCCAACATTATGAGGATATTTAACATAAAATAACTTATACAAACAATGTACAATTAACAATTAATGTTTTTGTGCTAACCTTTTGAGAACATTTTTAAAGATTAACAGATAACATTGAACAAATGTTCTCTGTTATTTCAAGTCTTACATTTACTCTTCAGATTATTTATACTTAAAATTGATTTCTAGATATAACTAATACCAAATTAAACATGTTGATATACATGTACTAGTGAAAGTTAAAATTTTCAATATCAAAAATGTATATACACTGATCAGGCATAACAAATTGTGATGGCTAGACGACTGGGTCAGAGCATCTCCAAAACTGCAGCTCTTGTGGGGTGTTCCCGGTCTGCAGTGGTCAGGATCTATCAAAAGTGCTCAAAGTCAGTGATCCAGGGTCATGGGCGCCCAGGCTCATTGATGCACGGTGGAGCGAAGGCTGGCCCGTGGTCCGATCAAACAGACGAGCTACTGGAGCTCAAACTGCTCAAGAAGTTAATGCTGGTTCTGATAGAAAGGTGTCAGAATACTCAGAGCATTGCAGTTTATTGCGTATGGGGACATAGACCAGTCCAGGGTGCCCATGCTGACCCCTGACCCCGCCGAAAGCACCAACAGTGGCACGTGAGCATCAGAACTGGACCACGGAGCAATGGAAGAAGGTGGCCTGGTCTGAGGAATCACGTGTTCTTTTACATCACGTGGATGGCCGGGTGTGTGTGCGTGGCTTACCTGGGGAACACATGGCCCCAGGATGCACTATGAGAAGAAGGCGAGCAGCGGAGGCAGTGTGATGCTTTGGGCAATGTTCTGCTGGGAAACCTTGGGTCCTGCCATCCATGTGGATGTTCCTTTGACACGTCCACCTACCTAAGCATTGTTGCAGACCTTGTGCAGCCTTTCATGGAAACGGTATTCCCTGGTGACTGTGGCTCTTCAACTGTTCACGTGACTGGGATATATCTGTAATACAGCATTAGGTAATCATTAGCTCATGCGGGTCATCGGTCAGTGTCTGATCATGTTTATTGAGTGTTGTGCACCAATCAGGCGCCTCCTCTCACAGGTAACAGAAACAACAGGTAAACTGCAGGAGGAGCATTAGGAGGTGACAGTAAATCTAAACGCTACGGCTGCTGTTCTCTGTTTTTCTTTGGATAAAATATTCGCCATCTTTCATTTAAAGAGCTTTGTTAACGTTTTCTGCTGTTCTTGTTTTCTAAGAAGCTTTATTCTTGGGTCTGTCTGGAGTCGCAATCACTAAAGATCGATCCTCTTAAGTTTGACCTTCCACACCTACAGGTCAAGCCTCGCTCACACCGCCAGCGACACGCAGCGACAAAGCGACACGATCCCATTCATTTCAATGGAGCGCTGGCGACTTCGCACACGAGCGACAGAGACCGTTGGCGACAGAATGTGGGCGTGTCAAGCTTACACGAGACACGCGACAAAAAGTTCAGATATTTCAACTTTATTCAAATGAGAAGCGATTTTCGCGAGCGACAACCAATAGGAGTGAAGTCAGGAGTGCACGTGATCTGTCTGCTACTGCGTGTGTCGATGGAGGTGAAGTTGATTTTAGCGGTTAGCAATTTCCTGTTATTTAGGATATGTCTCTGTGTACATTCAGAGACACATTTAAAAAGATGATGCATGAAAACGTGTCTGGGATTGTGGGGATATCAAGTAAGTTTTGACTAAACAGCATGCAATATGGTCTACCTATTACAGTACAGTGTGTATGTATTCAAATAACTTGCAGTGTTCTGCAAACTCTACCAATAAAAACGGTACTATAAGCTCCGGTAGTTTGTGTTCTCCTTTGCAATCAAGAGGCCAACTCTCCGCAGCAGCACATCAAACTGGGTCCTGTCCAGCCTGAAGTACTGCTGGAACCGGACTTCATCCAGCCGCATTTCCTGCACCAGCCGGTGGTACTCGCCGTGCTGACTCCGAGCCCGAATGGTTCCGTGAACCCAGACAGACACGGCGTTTGTGCATTCGCCGCAGATATGTAGCCGCAATGGCAAAAAGCAGGCGTTGTTCTCTGCTCATTGTTAACATATTAAACACTTAATGCACTGATTTATATTAAGTAATTTACCTCCAAAATCTTTGTTTTTAGCAGCAAAACGATGTCAATAATGTAGGAGGAGGGTGATCTGTTAATGACGCTTATAGGCAACGCCCACTAGCGACATGAATCTCTGGTGTTGATACATCCAGCGACAAAAGATCGATCCTCTTAAGTTTGACCTTCCACACCTACAGGTAAGAAATCTCTCCACATTGACTTTGTTGTTGTCAAACTGTTTTTATTTAACCGTTTGTTTACGTGAAGTATAGTTTAATTAATGTATCAATTCCAGTGGTATGCCATTGTACTCTGAAAAAGAGTTAAGACTTACTTTCAGTTTCAGTTTGACTAAAAGCAGATAAAACTCCCCATAAAAAAGGAGAATAAACAATTGGTGTGGAGAAAACCTATAGCTTTATTGACTGCATAAATTATTCTTGGTTTTATTTATTTTCATGGTGATTTTTTTTATTAGGATACATAACTGAAAATATGATTAATATTTTAAAAAGGGCATGGATATGGTTTATAAACTAAATTAAATGCTGACCAACAAAATTATTTAAATTGATGGCTAATTTTGCTCTTGTTTATTTTGAAAATAAAGTTTTGCGTTAGGTCTAAAATAGTAACAAATGTAAATAGCCAAAGTTTTATACACACTATATTTTATTCTGCATTTAATTAATGTTTTTATTAGAGTAGTACAGTGTTCCCATTTGGCTAATGGACACCTCTACAATAAAAGAATAGGCTATTCTATAAAATAAAAGAATGCATTTTATATTAATGACCTTTTTTTATATAACCCTCCCTCCCTTTTAATTGACTTATTTATTTTAATGATTTAATTATTTGATGTTTAAATAATATTACTTGAATTACTTATTAGGAATTGTGTCATTATGAGAGTTTGATATAAATATGTGAATGTCAAATTATTTTTGGATATATATTTTTTTCTTCTCTTTTTTTGTATTTTCCAAAAGTATGTATTTATTGGTTAATAGTTCTAATTATGGTTCTAGTTTTTTTTTGTGTGTTGGTGGTGGGTATTATCACAGAAGAAAAAATGGAAAAGAAAATTGACATTAGTTTTTGAACATTAGATGTGCCTTATTTATATTTTAAACCTATTAGTAAGTGTATTTTTATGATAGCAATAACTGTGAAGGGACTATTTGTAATGGAGTAGTAAATAATATACTGTGTAGGCCAATTACTAAGCTCAGATTCATCTTACAGGTTAAAATTTAGTCAGTGCTTTTGGTATTATTTATTTTTAATTTTGTGATTTTAACTTCTGTTTTAAAAAGCATTTTAGATTGGAGTATTCTAATGTTCTTCTCATAACCATCTTGGGCACATGTATATCATTGTAGCATTATTTAAGTTGATGGTCTGTATCCTGTGTATTTCTTTTTGGACTGATGATACTAGTGCATCGCATCGCAATGCGGGCATGCACGATTTAGCATCGATGCGGCAAAGTGCCATAATCAATTATATCACCGTTAGTGTTGTCAAAAGTACCGACCGCGATACCAAATCTGTACTGAAATTTAAAAATGTGATGATTTGAGCGCTATTGAGTGAAATCATAAACACCTTTGACTGGCCATCGTGCTCACGCGCTCATTAAACATGTCTGTGATTGGCTACAATGATCAGCGCTTCACAAACATGCTGTAAGATACACATGGAGCTTTTTAATGCAGGCCCGTGGGTTGATCATTGTAGCCAATCACAGGCACATCCGATGAGCGCGCGAGCACAATGGCCAGTCAGAGGTGTTTACGATTACAGCTCAACAGCGCTCAAAGCGGCACATTTTTCAAACTTCAGTTCCGATTTGGTATCGCGGCCGATTTGGTGTGCCATATCCAATACCCTTTACTTTCAATTTTATTTTATTTAATGACATTTATGTCAAAGATACAGGAGAGTGATAATACACACAAAGCAGCCAATAAAATCTGTTGTTCAATATCTGACTGCTTGTATTGCCTCATGACTGATTACAAATTTGCCTTGTTGTGTGCAGTAGCATTTTGATACATCGCAATGCATTGTAGAATCGAATTGAATCGAATCGTTACCTGGTGAATCGTAATCGAATGGAATTGTGAGGGCAGTGCCAATACACACCCCTAGATGATAGTCATTAATTAAGTCAAATAATGGTATGCGAGAGAGTCGGCGGTAATATCATTGCTATTGGTCTGTGTTAGAGGAGCTCAGCTTAGCCTGACCGTTAGCCTGCCCCGGACCAGGTTAGTTTTCTAGCATAAGTAACTTCGTTTGCTAACTAACTATTTAACTATTTTAAGTTTGCTTTATGAAACAGAATCCATAGACAAAATGTCTGACTAACCAAAATAAGCCTGGCTTGTATTAATCTTGTTTTATGGAACAACCCTCAGCTGGTGGATCAGACCAACTCTAGGGCTTCCATACCCTCAGAAATTGAAAATTACCCAGTAAAATTATCCAGCAGGCTCTAGCGTTTGGGTAAAAAAAAAAAAAAAAAAGAGTTTTTGTTCTTTTCTTTCTTGTGGCCTGAATTGAGAAGAATGATTTGTCCTATTTCTAATCTTATTCCATACTTTTGTTTCAGAGATGTCAGAGATCAGCTCCAGTCCAGATGATCCAGTGATCCGGATTCTTCTGATGGGCAGATATGGTTCTGGATCAAGCTCTTCTGGAAACACTATATTGGGAGAAAAGAGGTTTAATCTTAAGAAGCATGAGTCTGACGTTTGCCAGGGTAAAGCACAGATAGGAGAGAAGCAGGTGCATGTGATTAACTCTCCAGATCCACTGGATCCAGATCTGAATAAAGAGCAGCTGGAGGAGCTGAAAGAGCAGCTGGTCTCTCAGTGTTCAGCAGGTCTCAGTGCAGTTCTGCTCACCGTTCCTCTAGAGGAACCTGTGCACAATGAGGAAGAGATCCTGGAGTTCATTAAAGGTTTATTTGGTCCGGATGTTCAGAAGTTCATCATGATTCTGTTCACACACGGAGATGAAATGGAGGAAATGGATGAACCAGTGACCATTGAGGAATATCTACAAAGCAAAGATCATGCCGATCTCCAGCGACTGGTGACTGCATGTGGAGGAAGGTTTCACTGTTTCAATAACAAGAGAGAATCAGAGAGTCAGGTACAAGAACTACTGCAGAAGATTGAAGGAATGATCATGAAGAACGGTGGGAAATTTATCATGAAACGAATGATGAGGAATGACAGCAAAAAAGGTCATCCTGTCAATTGTAAGTTGTATATATTGTATATATTTTTGCCATTATAATTGACTTAAATAATACATACGAATAGTGATTTGTTCACTAGTTTGCTGCACTGGTCATATGGGAAGAATAAGTGTTTTATTACTGATTTGATTTGATCTATAGTTTCAAGAAAGTCTCCAGCTGAAGATCCAGATAAGACAGATGGGATTTCTGAAGACCAGATCAGACTGGTTCTGCTGGGAAAAACTGGATCTGGGAAAAGTGCAGTGGGAAACACTATCATCGGCAGAAAAGTGTTCAAATCCTCAGCCAGCTCAAAATCTCAGACAAAACAGTGCCAGTTAGAAACTACAGTGAGGATGGATAAAGAGATCTCAGTGATCGACACGCCTGGACTTTATGATACTGATCTCAGCGAGCATGAGATTATAACTGAAATAGTCAAATGTGTAGCACACGCTTCTCCTGGACCGCACGCTTTTATTATCGTCATTAAAGTGGGTCGATTCACTGAGGAGGAGAAAAACACAGTGCAACATCTCAAAGAAGCATTTGGAGAAAAGATAGAAAAATACACCATGATCCTTTTCACTCACAAAGATCAGCTAGAAGAGGAAAATAAAACCACTGAAGAGTTTCTACAGAACGGTGACCCAGATCTTAAAAAACTTGTTGAAAGTTGTGGAAACCGATTCTGCTTTCTTGACAACAAGTCTGCCAGTTTCCCACAGTTCAAAGATCTGCTCGGTAAAATAGAGAAAATGATGGAAGAAAATGGAGAACACTTCACCAATGACATATTTGAGAGAACAGAGAAACGCATTCAGGAGATTCTGAAGCAGAAACTGGATGAGAAAGTGAAGCAGCACAAACAGGAGCACAAACGGCTTCCTAAAACAGAGTGGAAGAAAATATACTGGCAGTTAGTTGACCAATCGCGTCGAGAAGCAGAGCTATCTTTCTCCGATAGAAATGTGCATCTCCTCGGGAAGACCCTAACCAGTGAGGAAGGAGCGAGTGACACAAGGGTCGCTGAGAGCAAAGGATCCGGTCGTTTTAGAGCTGTTATGCTTTCTATTAAAAAAAAGATGTGTGTTATTCAGTGAAAAACCACAACGATCAGACACTCAGTAAGCTAGGGCGTCAATCCATCTCAAGTGGTCCGGTGGAGCTTACTTGAACATTTTTAATTTTCCTCTTTTACGCCATATTGCAAAACCACCAGTTTTTTATTTCCTTTTCATTTTACTTGGTTTAATTGTATGGAAGTTTTTTTCCGAACAAAATTCAAATGCTTAAAAAAATGCTTAAAATCAAATAATAAATCTAAGTCTCAAAATAGCTGATCAAATAAAAAAATCAAATGCTCAAATTATTAAATAATAAATCAAACTTTCAAAATGGCTGCTCACATGATAAATCAAATGCTCATTTGCAATTTCATTTCCTCATTCGAGGAACCATGAACTGTGTCAACTCAAATTAAAGCTAATTTGTATTTCCTTTTTAAATTTTCATTATCAACCCAGTATAAACCTGTCATAATTCAATGCTCAAATCATAAATCAAATGCTCAAATGAGATTTAATCCGATTTTTTGAGAGTTCATGCTTCTCCAAATTAGGAAATTCAGTTGTAAATGAGCATTTGATTTATTTTTTGAGCAGCCATTTTATAGAGTTCTGAATCAATTCATATAAATGGAACATGGAAGTGCTCTAATATAGCGCAAATAACAATTCATAAGTGTTCAAATCACTGTATCTTAACAATGTTGGATTAAAAACAGCTTAACAAAAATGACTTGCTATATGCTACAAATATTTCAAGTAATTTTCATTACTTCATAAACTGACTGATTCCTAGCATTGGGGGCACAATAATCACACAATTGGTTAGGTTCAAATTTTAATTCCCCTCAGAAGTCTATCTTAAAAAGCCAAACACCTAATACCGTTGTAGTTGTTTAGCTGAATAAGGGTCTGTAAAAAGGAAATCTGGAAAAAGTTGCTTCTTTGCAGTTGCAAATAAAAGATTGACTAACTGTAATCAGGTGTTTCTGTCATTCTATACAGATGCGCATTCAGTGTCTGTCCACAACAGGAAAAATGGAAGCATTCGGTTGAAACAGCTTGTTTGTGTCTCTGTACACTCTCTCTATCTCTCTCTCTCTCTCTCTCTCTCTCTCTATCTCTCTCTATCTCTCTCTCTCTCTCAAAAAAAAGAGTACAAAATTGTACCTTTTAAGGTACAAGTGTCCGTCACTGGGGTGGTACCCTTAAGGGTACAATTTTGTACCTCAGGGGTAGGCAAGTTTGGTCCTAGATAGCTGATGTCCTACAGAGTTTAGATCCAACCCTACTAAGCCACCACATTATAAAACTCATGGTCCCAGCCTGCTGCAATCTTCTCTTTAAGTATTTCGCCATTGTTGAGATTCATTTGCTGATTCTTGATATCTGTGTGCATTGAAACTTTTTTCCCCTAAAATGTCTTTTAAAAATCAAAATTCAGAATGTCTGATCTGTGGCAAGAAAGTATCGTTGGTGAATATTACTTATCAACGTTTTTGATTTGAACAGATTGTTTTTTTAAGACTGTAAAAAAAAAAACACAAACGTGCATAAAAAGCCAAGGGTCAAACTGCCCAACTAAAGGAAACACTGATCTCCATAATGGTGACCAAACATTCAATAAATCATCAACATCTAAACCTCTGTTAATTCCCAATGAGAGCTTCTATAGATGTCTTCCAGGGTTGGAGCCAGACTCTGCAGGACAGCGAATCTCTAGGATTGAACTTGCCTACCCCTGCTCTAAGTAGAGGAAAACAATAGTATAATTATACCCTAAGGACCAATTGTGTACCTTTTTAAAAGGTAGTTATGTTTTGTTCCCCAAGGAACAAAATTGTACCTCCATTGTACTTTTTTTTTTCTGTGAGTGCAGTCTTTTAGGTGTCTTTTTTCATTAGCACTATTTGTGTTCTCTCATGAGTGTGAGCCAAGGGTTTCTAGCATTATGTGTCAATGCTATTTAATTTTTAATGCATTTAGTTAAAATTTAACCCAGAGGTGCGGTCTGACCAAATTCACAACATAACCAAAGGTCATCATAAACTGAGACATGACTCATTTCTCCTTTTTGTCAAACTGACTCTCGTGTCTCGACAAAAAGATTCAGTGATCAGTGGAAAATGAATGCTTCCCAAGAAGGACAGCAGGTCATTCATTAATTTTTACATAGAAAGTAAAGTTTAGATTGCTGGAGCTCAGGCAGTGAGAATGGCTTCAGCAGCTGAAGATGATTATATTTGTCCCGTGTGCTGTGAAATCTTCAAGGCTCCTGTTATTTTCTCATGTAGTCACAGTTTCTGTAAAGAGTGTCTTCAACAGTTCTGGAGAACCAAGGAAACTCAGAGAGTGTCCCGTCTGCAGGAGATCCTCAAGAGATGAACCTCCGATAAATCTGGCGTTAAATAACTTGTGTGAGTCTTTCCTGAAGGAGAGAAATGAGAGGAACTCATCAGAGGAAGTTTACACAGTGAGAAACTCAAACTCTTCTGTCTGGAGGACAAACAGCCGGTGTGTGTAGTGTGCAGAGATTTACAGAAACACATCAATCACACAGTCAAACCTGTCAGTAAAGCAGTTTCATAAGGTAATATATAAGATTAAGACAGATTTATGTTTGAAGATTTGGACATTACAGAAATCTCTGGTGTCTTTTTTGTGATTTACTCTTTAAATTCCAGGATGAGCTCAATACAGCACTGAAGACCTTACAAGAGAAACTTCAACACAATGAAAACATGAAAGGAGAGTTTGAGGAAACAGTTCAACACATCAAGGTGAGGAGTGATGGAGGAAAATATTGTGTTTGAATGTCTTGAATCAGAACATCCTTCTCAGCGGCGCAGCAACCATTATAACTAGAGCGACATGTTCCCCCCACTTTTATAAAAAAAAATGTTGCATCTACCTGAGGACGTAGCAAAAAGTCTTTAACTATTGTTAGTTAACGTTGGTAATTAGGTGAAATTATTTCACCAATTATATGTAATGTAAGCAAGTTTTTAATCTCAGCAGCCCAAAATTCTGTGAAGACATGTTTGCCATGTTTTAATTCATGAGAGTATGAGGCTGATGAGAGTATTTTCTCCCTACAGAGACAGAACATCTACTACTACAGTACTAGTACTTCAGAAAGTTAAAGTTGTAGTTAACTAACCCACATTAATCTACTCACTCTTCATGCTGCTCCAGAATCAGTTTGAGATGACTGAAGTGAATGTGATGTGATTTCAGTCTCAAGCTGAGCACACAGAGCTTCAGATTAAACAGCATTTTGAGAAGCTTCATCAGTTTCTCAGAGAGGAAGAAGAAGCTATGATCACTGCACTGAGGGAGGAAGAGGAGCAGAAGCAGCAGATGATGAAGGAGAAGCTCGAGGAGATGAACACACACATCTCAGCTCTTTCACACACAATCAAAGACATGGAGGAGATGATGAGAGCCAGTGACGTCTGCTTTCTGAAGGTCTGATTTCATTGGTTGATCATTGATTGATTGATTGATTGATTGAGTTCTCGATGATAAATTGTGTGTTTGTTCTGCAGGAGTTTCTAGTCTCAAAGGAAAGGTGAGTGATCTGCTCCTGTCTCTGGTTCTGACCCAAAGCCACTGCCGTTCTGACTCCTGAATGTTCTTCCAGAGTCCAGAGCTCACAGCCGGATCCACGGATGGCTTCTGGAGCTTTGATTAATGTGCCACGGTACTTGGGCAACCTGCCGTTCAGAGTCTGGAAAAAGATGCAGGACATCGTCCACAACAGTGAGTCTGACTGCAGAAGATCTGAGCTCTCACACATACAAATGTGTGGATAGTTATTCGAGATTATGTAATAAGGGTTAAAATTAAAAGATACTTAAGGCATCATTTGGGGATCTTCAGACTGACACTGAAGCCTCTGGAGAACCTCTGATATAATAACATGTACTCAAAGAACCTCGGCACATATTTGAAGTTCCTTATGATGGTATTACTGGAGGAACAGCTGATCCTTTCTAGAGTTCATGAAGAAACGTGTAGGCTCATTTCATAAGCTCCTCAGTCGATGTACACTTGCTCCTGATGTTCTACCAGAACCTCAAATAGCATCTTAATGATGAGTGTCTAACTATTATGACTTCACCAGCAAAGTATGACCTGCTGCCCTTCACAGCAGAGAGAATATAGTACAATATTAAAACAACCAATTTACTAGATAAAAAAGCTAATAAAGACAACCTTTATGTTGACTTGTGAGTCTTGACAGAACTTTTTTTGAAGGTAACACTTTACAATAAGGTTGTATTAGTTAATGCATTAGTTAACATGAACTAATGATGAACTGCACTTTTACTAATGTATTAATACAATCTTGTTAACATTAGTTAATGCACTGTGAACTAACATGAACAGCTGTATTTTTATTAACTAACGTTAACAAAGATTAACTAATGCTGAACAGGTGTTGTTCATGGTTAGTTCATGTTAACTAATGCGTTAACTAATACAAACTTATTGTAAAGTGTTACCAGTTTGAAGTAGTTAAAAAAACTTAAAGTCTGAAGCAGTTTTTAAAATTTGAACATTTTAAGGTCATGCGGTCTTGGTTGCTAACTTGTTACTTACCATAAAAGTCCTGAAAAGTAAAGGCAAAACATTTCGATCTGATGGCTGCCTACAGTATACGTCACCAAGGTGGGCTGCTTTTACTCCCCCAGTTTAGCCTGGCGCAGCAGAACTTGCTTTGGACCTTAGGCAAACTACTCTTGTTGCTCTTAATTTTATATTTCTGGGCATTTAAATGTAGGAGCTGACGTTCTGTCAAGACACAGGCTGAGGCTCGTGGCAGAGGTTCAGCAAACTGGGAAGTGAATATATTCACCTCAGTAGAGTCTATCCCCTCCGGTTTTTCCTTGGGCCCCTGAGGGGGACCCACTTCTCTGAGGATAAAGTGATTAATTGAGGATTGTCCATTAGTGGTGACACCTGATGATAATGAGCATGGATCACTGAAGAAAAACTGGAGGCTGGAAATCAGCTATCAAATGGAGTATACTTTGAAAGACTTTGCGTTCCACTATACGTATGTGCTAGGGTACACATTCAAAAAACTAAGTGTACTTTGGGCTTTATTTTCTGTCAGTTTTAGTATCTGTCTGTTCATGAACCACCAAGGGGAAGTTTAATCTTATGTGATCAAAAGCATGGAGCTGGTTGGTCAACTTTTTTCACAATGCAATGAACAAGGTTGAACAAAGTGTCAAGAGCTCAACTAAAGCAAACACTGATCTCCATAATGGTGACTCGAAATGAATTATTCAATAAAACATCAACATCTAAACTTCTGTTAATTCTCAGTAACAAATTATGTAAATGTATGACAGAAATAAAGTCAAGCTGGTTAATAATAAGTTCAACAATGTGTAATCAGGGCCAGCCCTAGCATTTTGGGGGCCATGAAAATGATCTGAAATTATCCCTACAACCAATAGATGACAGCAGAGAACCACGCATTAGCTCATTTCCACTCCCTTTTATAGTTCTTTACTTTCCACTTGTTTTGCTTGTGGATGTATTATAAAATAAAGCTTATACATTTTTTTTTGTAATTTTATTGCTCTGAAGTATGAATTATAGCAAGATTTAAAAAAAATCACAAAGTCTCATGCCATTTAGATGAAAGGAATTTCCATTAAAACCCTCCTAAAAAGGGTCTAGTGAAATAAGGGTCTGCACGGGACTGTTTTTTAAGTCCCGCTCCCGCTTGGGTTATATTCCGCACCCACCTGTTCCCGATATATATACACTCTTTGTTCACCCGCTGTCCGCTTAGAATAATTTTACTCCCGACCTGACCATCTCGCTAAATTTAGATCTCGTTTCCTGAATTTCACATTTAAATTTCTACGGAGAAAATAAAAATGAAGTCTGCATAGTTTTAACATTTTGACTGCTGAACGGGAACACTTTTAGGCATTTATCACATTGCGCAAAGGGTATTTTTTTCCATCTGCGTCTGTGACACATGAAAAAGACTCCCATACATCAGACTTGCCTGACGTGGGTTTCTTAGCAGTGAACTGACCATTTTCCAGTCCTTCAAGGACAGCTCATCCACACTTTTCTCTGCCATATTCTGCTCTGTCAGTCATCGACAACCTGCCTGTTCTTTCTGAGGGCCGTGTGTTTACCACCGGTAGGCTACAGACTGCTCTGGGGACCGTTATGCACATGCTGCCCGCATAGACCCCGCAAATACAATGCATGATGCAGAAAGAACTGGTCCATGCGTCCAGCGCGCGCATAACGGTCCTGAATGCAGGCTGTATACCGGGTGGTCGATAAGATTAAGCAAAGATATGCTGTTCTGAAAGGACGTCGGGAACGTGATCTTGAATGACTGACCACTCCCGTTCAAATTACAGCAGAGTTACAGACTGCTACCGTGTTTTAGTCGGAAATGTAATCCCGCGGCGCAAAATATCTGGACAGCCGCGGGAATGCAGACCTCTATAGTGAAGCCCCTGATGATATATGATGCATGCAGGAACCACAATTTCAACAAATTTACTATAGTATATTATGTCTTGTCAAAATTCTACACTTACCACTTTCTTGCTCCTTTCTTTCCACATACAGTGTGTGCAGAATTATTAGGCACGTTGATTTTCTGATCATATTTTTTTTCCAGGCACATTTGACCAATTCCAAACCAGATTAATCTTAATAACTACTATTCATTTAGTATTCAATCATTTATAAGTGATTATATAATTCTTCCTGAAGGCTGGAAATGAAAATCGCCTTATTTTCAAGTGTGCATAATTAATAGGCACGTTTTCTTTTACAGAAAAAATGAGCCAGAAAAGAGATTTAACTCAGACTGAAAAGTCCCTAATGATTAAATGCCCATGAGAGGGATAAAATACTAATGCAATACTAGAAACTGCAGCTTAGGCATGACCATTGGACAGTGAAACGCTCACTGGGTCAGACAAAAACAGGTGGCAAGAAAGGAGCACGCACTGTAGTCTTTCCTTTTTTCCCTCTTCTTATAGTGCCGCATTTTCTTTTTTAAACAGTGTAAAATTAATGCTAACACGCATGATTGACAGCCAAGAGACACACAAGGCATTATTTTAGTATGGGGTAGTTGGTATTTACATCCACACCATGATAATAATAAAAAAAGAGTGAAACTAATAACAGTAACTAATGTGTTTGAACGAGTGTCATAATTCATAATTTGTCTACGGTGCACTCTTAATCATGATATGAAGATCAGAATAAAAGCATCTGTTGATTGTGTCTCATCAGCTCCTGTGATTCTGGATCCAAACACGGCGAATCCACGTCTCGTCCTGTCTGATGATCTGACCAGTGTGAGACGGAGAAGAAACGATCAACTGCCTCCTGATAATCCGGAGAGATTTGACTGTTGTGACTGTGTTCTGGGGTCAGAGGGTTTTAACTCAGGAACACACCGCTGGGATGTGGAGGTTAAAGAGAGCTTAGTCTGGACTCTCGGAGTAACTACAGCATCAAACCAGAGGAAGGGAAACATTTTCTTTAACACTGATGTCTGGTGTGTGCGGTATGATCAGTTCAAGTCACAGTTTGAACCATTTGGCTTCCTTGTGAAACAGAGACTTAAGACGGTGAGAGTGTGTCTGGACTATGACAGAGGAACGCTGTCATTCTCTGATCCTGTAACTAACACACATCTACACACATTCACAACCGCCTTCACTCACACACTCTTTCCATTCTTCTGCAGTCGGTACCCTCTGAGGATCTTACCATTTGATAGTCAGTAAACACTACTCCTGTAGTTCTGGATCTTTCTGCTATCATCATTTGCAGTTGTATATCACAAACTATTTTCAGTAAAACAAGATATCTGTGTGCTAGGTATCATGTTATGACTTTACTTGTGGAGGCACATAACTATTAACTAATTCAAAATTAATTCAAAAGCCATAACCTGTCAAATTACTTAACAATTCGTTAAGTCATGTGCCCCAGCAAGTAAAGTCATAACATAATGACACATTTATAAATCATTAGCTGATGATTAATTAAAGCAGACACTGGAAGTTGAAATGCATGGATTTGACCCGTTGTGGTAATTAACACATTCATTTACATTATTAGTTAATATAATATGTTATTAGGGAATTAATACATGATGTCATGTATGAATTGCTATTCATTTAATATGAATTAATCTCAGGGCCAGCCCAAGCCCTTATGGGGCCCTAAGCAGAATTTTATTTGGGGGCCCCTCTGTGATTCTTTTTTAAAATGTTTGATTTTAAAACTCTATCATGTTTTTGTCTATAAATTATGTTTGAATATTCCCAAACTGTGCAACAGTGCGATCTCTGTGGGTTATGTGATTGTTGTCATATTTATAAAAATATATATAAACTTGTATGTAATTAAAGTAAAAATGATTATAAACACGTCTTTCAAATGGAAATAAACAACAAAAACTTTGAGTGTCTTGTTCATAATATTTATTTTCATATAAAAGCAACAGAACTTAAATTACATCCAGTTTATCAGCAGCACAGTGCATGAGAGTGAATCCCGGGATATCCGCCGTTGATCTCGCAGGTGTCGGATCCACTACGAGAACACAGAACTGTCCTGCTTGCCTGCACTTTTTTCTCTCCTCCGTTCACTGCAGCCGCCTAGTCTCGCCTTCATTTCAGGCGAGGCGCATCTCAAACAAGCCTAATGTTAGTAGATGTAGCTGTGTTGCTTCCATCATGTCTGGCTTTCATGTTTTCACCCGTATACGGTTTTTAATTGTAACAGTAGCAAACCCACAAGAGTGGCCAGGTGTTAATATTCAAAGTCATAGAGTACTACAGTTCAGACTGGGAAGTGGGAAATGTACTTTTTTAAGTAGTCTCTTATGCTGAATATGCTCACTTTTCCCCAGGATTCTTTGATGAATAGAAGGTTCAAAAGAACAGCATTTCTCTAAAATAGAAAGCTTTTAAAAAATCCTAAAAACATGGTACACAGCTGTTTTCAACACTGATACTAATCATAAATGTTTCTTGAGCATCATATCCTCATATGATTAGTGAAGGGTCATGTGACACTGAAGACTGGAGTGATGATGATAAATTCAACTTCGATCACAGGAATACATTTAATTTTACTATATATTCACATAGAAGACAGTTATTTTCAATTTTAATAATATTTCACAATATTTTACTGTCTTATTGATCAAATAAATGCAGCATTGGTGAGCAGAAGAGACTTCTTCTAAAAATAAGAAATGATTTCTTTTGAAAATTAAACAGAGCTTTTATTTTGGCGAAAATACACTTATTTTTGCATTCCATTCGACTGTTTAGAAAGAACCTTTTATTTTCTTCTTTTTTTTAAACTTCCAAAATTTAGGCTACACAACTTATAATTCCAAGGGGACGATATAGCACTTGCAGAAAAACATGTACCGAGAAACTGTTCAGACAAGATATTCGCAAAGGTTACAGGGCAACAGACTAGTATGTTTTAGCGCCGATTTTTCGCACTTTGGACTTTGAACCCTGAATAACAAGCATGTCCGGCAGAATCAATCCATGCATATATTAGTTTTAACATTTAAGATATTTCAACATTTTGCAGAGTATTTAGTAATTGTTTAAGCCAGGCCATTTCACGATTTCAATCATCATAAAATAATGTAACAAAAAGTAAAACATTTATACAAACGTTTAATAAAAAGCTACCCTAAAAATGAGTTTTAGAGCAGTAATCATTAATAAATGGGTTAGTTATTCATAAGTCATACATTATCTGTGCATAAGTTAATGCATATTAGTGCACCTGTGACGTCTTGCCCATGGGCGGTCTTTCTGCTGAGTGGAGCTGCACAATGAGGAAACAACATGGAAGTGAAGGATCCAATGCCTGGAGAATAAATCAGTTCCACAGCATATCTCGTTAGTTCTGCTGTTTATTTAAAACAATCTTTTTTTAATCTTTTTAAACTCATGAAATACTTCTTAAAATCGTTTTTTTTTTTTTTTATGTTCAGGGCTTCATGCATAAATAAATATTAAAGTCGAAATGTTTCGAGAATAAAATTGAAATGTTAAGAGATTAAAGTCGAAATGTTTCGAGAATAAAATCGAAATGTCGAGAATAAAGTCGAAATGTTTTGAGAATAAAATTGAAATGTTTAGAGATTAAAGTCAAAATATTTAGAGATTAAAGTCAAAATGTTTAGAGATTATAGTCGAAATGTCGAGAATAAAATTGAAATGTCGAGAATACAGTCGAAATGTTTCAAGAAAAAATCAAATGTTTAGAAATTAAAGTCTAAATGTTTAGAGAATAAAATTGAAATGTTAAGAGATTAAAGTCAAAATGTTTCGAAAATAAATTTGAAATGTTTGGAGAATAAAGTCGAAATGTTTAGAGATTAAACTTAAAATGTTTTAGAGATTAAAATTGAAATGTTTAGAGATTAAAGTCAAAATGTTTAGAGATTAAAGTCAAACGTTTAGAGAATAAAGTCAAACAGAATAAAGTCTAAATGTTTCGAGAATAAGTCGAAATGTTTGGAGAATAAAGTCAAATGTTTCAAGAATAAAGTCAAAATGTTTAGAGATTAAAGTCAAAATGTTTGAGAGTAAAATCGAATGTTTAGAATAAAATTGAAATGTTTAGAGAATAAAATCAAATGTTTAGAGATTAAAGTCAAATGTTTCGAGAATAAAATCGAAATGTCGAGAATAAAGTCTAAATGTTTTGAGAATAAAATCGAAATGTTTAGAGATTAAAGTCAAAATGTTTAGAGATTAAAGTCAAAATGTTTAGAGATTAAAGTCGAAATGTTTTGAGATTAAAGTCAAAATGTTTAGAGATTAAAGTCAAACATTTCGAGAATAAAGTCTAAACAGAATAAAGTCTAAATGTTTAGAGATTAAAGTCGAAAATGTTTGGAGAATAAAATCGTAATGTTTCGAGAATAAAATTGAAATGTTTAGAGAATAAAGTCAAAATGTTTGGAGAATAAAGTCGAAATGTTTCCGAGAATAAAGTCAAAATGTTTAGAGATTAAAGTCGAAATGTTTGGAGAATAAAATCGTAATGTTTTAAGAATAAAATTGAAATGTTTAGAAAAAAATCGAAATGTTTAGAGATTAAAGTCAAATGTTTGGAGAATAAAATCGAAATGTCGAGAATAAAGTCAAATGTTTTGGAGAATAAAATTGAAATGTTTAGAGATTAAAGTCAAATGTTTAGAGATTAAAGTCAAAATGTTTAGAGATTAAAGTCGAAATTTTTGAGATTAAAGTCAAAATGTTTAGAGATTAAAGTCAAATGTCGAGAATAAAATTGAAATGTTTCGAGAATACAGTCGAAATGTTTAGAAATTAAAGTCAAAATGTTTCGAGAATAAAGTTGAAATGTTTCGAGAATAAAGTCGAAATGTTTAGAGATTAAAGTCAAAATGTTTAGAGATTAAAGTCGAAATGTTTAGAGATTAAAGTCAAAATGTTTAGAGATTAAAGTCAAACGTTTCGAGAATAAAGTCAAACAGAACAAAGTCTAAATGTTTCGAGAATAAAATCAAATGTTTGGAGAATAAAGTCGAAATGTTTCAAGAATAAAGTCGAAATGTTTCGAGAATAAAGTCAAATGTTTCAAGAATAAAATTGAAATGTTTAGAGATTAAAGTCAAAATGTTTAGAGATTAAAGTCAAATGTTTGGAGGAAAAAAACAATGTTTGGAGAATAAAATTGAAATGTTTCAGAATAAAATTGAAATGTTTAGAGATTAAAGTCTAAATGTTTGAGAATAAAATCGAAATGTTTAGAGATAAAGTCAAAATGTTTTGAGAATAATATCGAAATGTTTAGAGATTAAAGTCAAATGTTTAGAGATAAAGTCAAATGTTTAGAATAAAATTGAAATGTTTAGAGATTAAAGTCAAAATGTTTAGAGAGAATAAATAAAAAACAGAATAAAGTCTAAATGTTTAGAGATAAAGTCAAAATGTTTGAGAATAAAATCGAAATGTTTAGAATAAAATTGAAATGTTAAGAGATTAAAGTCGAAATGTTTAGAGAATACAGTCGAAATGTTTCAAGAATAAAATCGAAATGTTTAGAGAATAAAATTGAAATGTTAGAGATTAAAGTCAAATGTTTGAGAATAAAATCGAAATGTTTAGAATAAAGTCTAAATGTTTCGAGAATAAAGTCTAAATGTTTCGAGATTAAAGTCTAAATGATTAGAGATTAAAGTTGAAATGTTTTGAGATTAAAGTCAAAATGTTTAGAGATTAAAGTCAAATGAGAATAAAATTGAAATGTCGAGAATACAGTCTAAATGTTTCAAGAATAAAATTGAAATGTTAAGAGATTAAAGTCGAAATGTTTAGAGAATAAAATTGAAATGTTTAGAGATTAAAGTCAAAATGTTTTGAGAATAAATTTGAAATGTTTCAAGAATAAAATTGAAATGTTAAGAGATTAAAGTCAAAATGTTTTAGAGATTAAAGTCGAAATGTTTAGAGATTAAAGTCAAAATGTTTAGAGATTAAAGTTGAAATGTTTGAGAATAAAGTCAAACAGAATAAAGTCTAAATGTTTCGAGAATAAGTCAAATGTTTGGAGAATAAAATTGAAATGTTTCAAGAATAAAGTGAAATGTTTAGAGATTAAAGTCAAAATGTTTAGAGATTAAAGTCTAAATGTTTGGAGAATAAAATTGAAATGTCGAGAATAAAGTCGAAATGTTTCAAGAATAAAATTGAAATGTTTAGAAATTAAAGTCAAATGTTTCGAGAATAAAATTGAAATGTTTAGAGATTAAACTCAAAATGTTTAGAGATTAAAGTCAAATGTTTAGAGATTAAAGTCAAAATGTTTAGAGATTAAAGTCAAACGTTTGAGAATAAAGTCAAACAGAATAAAGTCTAAATGTTTCGAGAATAAAGTCAAATGTTTGGAGAATAAAGTCGAAATGTTTCAAGAATAAAGTCAAATGTTTCAAGAATAAAGTCGAAATGTTTCAAGAATAAAAATGAAATGTTTAGAGAATAAAGTCAAAATGTTTAGAAATAAAGTCGAAAAAAGTCAAATGTTTAGAGATTAAAGTCAAAATGTTTAGAGATTAAAGTCCAAATGTTTAGAGATTAAAGTCCAAATGTTTGGAGAATAAAATCAAAATGTTTAGAGATTAAAGTCAAAATGTTTAGAGATTAAAGTCGAAATGTTTGGAGAATAAAATCGTAATGTTTCGAGAATAAAATTGAAATGTTTAGAGATTAAAGTCAAAATGTTTAGAGAATAAATAAATGTTTAGAGATTAAAGTCAAATGTTTCAAGAATAAAAAAATGTTTAGAATAAAATTGAAATGTTTTGAGATTAAAGTCAAAATGTTTAGAGATTAAAGTCAAATGTTTGGAGAATAAAATCAAAATGTCGAGAATAAAGTCAAAACGTTTTAAGAATAAAATTGAAATGTTTGGAGAATAAAGTCTAAATGTTTGGAGAATAAAATTAAAATGTTTAGAGATTAAAGTCAAAATGTTTAGAGATTAAAGTCAAATGTTTGAGAATAAAGTCAAACAGAATAAAGTTGAAATGTTTGGAGAATAAAGTCTAAATGTTTGGAGAATAAAATTGAAATGTTTGAGAATAAAGTCTAAATGTTTCAGAGAATAAAATTGAAATGTTTAGAGAATAAAGTCAAAATGTTTAGAGATTAAAGTCAAAATGTTTGAGAATAAAGTTGAAATGTTTGGAGAATAAAATCAAAATGTTTAGAGAATAAAGTCAAATGTTTCGAGAATAAAATTAAAATGTTTCGAGAATAAAATTGAAATGTTTAGAGATTAAAGTAAATGTTTAGAGATTAAAGTAAATGTTTAAAGAATAAAATTGAAATGTTTAGAATAAAGTCAAAATGTTTGAGAGAATAAAATTGAAATGTCGAGAATAAAGTCGAAATGTTTAGAGAATAAAATTGAAATGTTTAGAGAATAAAGTCAAAATGTTTAGAGAATAAAGTCAAATGTTTAGAGAATAAAGTCAAAATGTTTGGAGAATAAAATCGAAATGTTTGGAGAATAAAGTCTAAATGTTTAGAATAAAATTAAAATGTTTGAGAATAAAATTGAAATGTTTAGAGATTAAAGTAAAATGTTTAGAGATTAAAGTCAAATGTTTAAGAATAAAGTCAAATGTTTAGAATAAAATTAAAATGTTTAGAATAAAGTCGAAATGTTTCGAGAATAAAATTGAAATGTTTAGAGAATAAAATTGAAATGTTTAGAGATTAAAGTCAAAAATGTTTAGAGATAAAATCAAAAATGTTTAGAGAATAAAATTGAAATGTTTAGAGAATAAAATCGAAATGTTTAGAGATTAAAGTCAAATGTTTGAGAATAAAATCGAAATGTTTAGAATAAAGTCAAATGTTTTGAGAATAAAATCGAAATGTTTAGAGATTAAAGTCAAAATGTTTAGAGATTAAAGTCAAAATGTTTAGAGATTAAAGTCAAATGTTTAGAGATTAAAGTCGAAATGTTTGGAGAATAAAATCGTAAATGTTTGAGAATAAAATTGAAATGTTTAGAGAATAAAATTGAAATGTTTAGAGAATAAAATCGAAATGTTTCGAGAATAAAGTTGAAATGTTTGGAGAATAAAATCGAAATGTTTAGAGAATAAAGTCGTAAATGTTTGAGAATAAAATTAAAATGTTTAGAGAATAAAATTGAAATGTTTAGAGATTAAAGTAAAAATGTTTAGAGATTAAAGTCAAAATGTTTGGAGAATAATATCTAAATGTCGATAATAAAGTCAAAATGTTTAAAGAATAAAATTGAAATGTTTCGAGAATAAAGTCGAAATGTTTCGAGAATAAAATTGAAATGTTTAGAGATTAAAGTAAAATGTTTAGAGATTAAAGTCAAATGTTTTTGGAGAGTAAAATCAATGTTTAGAGAATAAAATTGAAATGTTTAGAGAATAAAATCGAAATGTTTAGAGATTAAAGTCTAAATGTTTGGAGAATAAAATCGAAATGTCGAGAATAAAGTCTAAAATGTTTTGAGAATAAAATCTAAATGTTTAGAGATTAAAGTCAAAATGTTTAGAGATTAAAGTCAAAATGTTTAGAGATTAAAGTCGAAATGTTTAGAGATTAAAGTCGAAATGTTTCGAGAATAAAATCGTAATGTTTAGAATAAAATTGAAATGTTTAGAGATTAAAGTCTAAATGTTTGAGAGTAAAATCGAAATGTTTCAAGAATAAAATTGAAATGTTTAGAGAATAAAATTGAAATGTTTAGAGATTAAAGTCAAAATGTTTAGAGATTAAAGTCGAAATGTTTTGAGATTAAAGTCAAAATGTTTAGAGATTAAAGTCGAAATGTCGAGAATAAAATTGAAATGTCGAGAATACAGTCGAAATGTTTCAAGAAAAAAGTCTAAATGTTTAGAAATTAAAGTCAAAATGTTTTGAGAATAAATTTGAAATGTTTGGAGAATAAAGTCGAAATGTTTAGAGATTAAAGTCAAAATGTTTAGAGATTAAAGTCGAAATGTTTAGAGATTAAAGTCAAAATGTTTAGAAGAATAAAGTCAAACAGAATAAAGTCTAAATGTTTGAGAATAAAGTCGAAATGTTTGGAGAATAAAGTCGAAATGTTTCAAGAATAAAGTAAAAATGTTTCAAGAATAAAGTCTAAAATGTTTCAAGAATAAAATTGAAATGTTTAGAGATTAAAGTCAAAATGTTTAGAGATTAAAGTCAAATGTTTGAGAATAAAATCGAATGTTTGAGAATAAAATTGAAATGTTTAGAGATTAAAGTCAAATGTTTGGAGAGTAAAATCGAATGTTTGAGAATAAAATTGAAATGTTTAGAGAATGAAATCAAAATGTTTAGAGATTAAAGTCTAAATGTTTGAAGAATAAAATCGAAATGTCGAGAATAAAGTCAAATGTTTTGAGATTAATATCGAAATGTTTAGAGATTAAAGTCAAATGTTTAGAGATTAAAGTCAAAATGTTTAGAGATTAAAGAAATGTTTTGAGATTAAAGTCAAAATGTTTAGAGTTGAGAATAAAGTCAAAACAGAATAAAGTCTAAATGTTTAGAGATTAAAGTCAAATGTTTGGAGAATAAAATCAGAATGTTTCGTGAATAAAATTGAAATGTTAAGAGATTAAAGTCAAATGTTTGGAGAGTAAAATCGTAATGTTTCGAGAATAAAATTGAAATGTTTAGAGAATAAAATTGAAATGGTTAGAGATTAAAGTCTAAATGTTTGGAGAATAAAATCAAATGTAGAATAAAGTCAAATGTTTTGAGAATAAAATCAAAATGTTTAGAGATTAAAGTCAAAATGTTGAGAGATTAAAGTTGAAATGTTTTGAGATTAAAGTCAAAATGTTTAGAGATTAAAGTCGAAATGTCGAGAATAAAATTGAAATGTCGAGAATAAAGTCAAAATGTTTCAAGAATAAAGTCAAATGTTTAGAAATTAAAGTCGAAATGTTTGAGAATAAAATCGAAATGTTTAGAAATTAAAGTCAAAATGTTTAGAGAATAAAATTGAAATGTTAAGAGATTAAAGTCAAAATGTTTTGAGAATAAATTTGAAATGTTTGAAGAATAAAGTCGAAATGTTTAGAGATTAAACTCAAAATTTTTAGAGATTAAAGTCGAAATGTTTAGAGATTAAAGTCAAAATGTTTAGATATTAAAGTCTAAACGTTTGAGAATAAAGTCGAAACAGAATAAAGTCTAAATGTTTGAGAATGAATAAATGTTTGGAGAATAAAGTCGAAATGTTTCAAGAATAAAGTCAAATATTTTGAGATTAAAGTCAAAATGTTTAGAGATTAAAGTCGAAATGTCGAGAATAAAATTGAAATGTCGAGAATACAGTCGAAATGTTTCAAGAAAAAATTGAAATGTTTAGAAATTAAAGTCAAATGTTTCAGAATAAAATTGAAATGTTTAGAATTAAACTCAAAATGTTTAGAGATTAAAGTCGAAATGTTTAGAGATTAAAGTCAAAATGTTTAGAGATTAAAGTCAAACAGAATAAAGTCTAAATGTTTGAGAATAAAGTCGAAATGTTTGGAGAATAAAGTCAAATGTTTCAAGAATAAAGTCGAAATGTTTCAAGAATAAAGTCGAAATGTTTCAAGAATAAAGTCGAAATGTTTAGAAAATAAAATCAAATGTTTAGAGATTAAAGTCAAAATGTTTAGATTAAAGTCAAAATGTTTAGAGATTAAAGTCCAAATGTTTAGAGATTAAAGTCCAAATGTTTGGAGAATAAAGTCAAAATGTTTAGAGATTAAAGTCAAAATGTTTAGAGATTAAAGTCCAAATGTCTGGAGAATAAAATCAATTTTAGAGAATAAAATTGAAATGTTTCAGATTAAAGTCAAAATGTTTAGAGAATAAAATCGAAATGTTTAGAGATTAAAGTAAATGTTTCAAGAATAAAATTAAAATGTTAGAATAAAATTAAAATGTTTGAGAATAAAATTGAAATGTTTGAGATTAAAGTCAAAATGTTTGAGATTAAAGTCAAATTTTGGAGAATAAAATCGAAATGTCGAGAATAAAGTCAAAACGTTTTAAGAATAAAATTGAAATGTTTGGAGAATAAAGTCAAATGTTTGGAGAATAAAATTAAAATGTTTAGAGATTAAAGTCAAAATGTTTAGAGATTAAAGTCGAAATGTTTTAGAATAAAGTCAAACAGAATAAAGTTGAAATGTTTGGAGAATAAAGTCGAAATGTTTGGAGAATAAAATTGAAATGTCGAGAATAAAGTCAAACGCTTTCAAGAATAAAATTGAAATGTTTCGAGAATAAAGTCAAAATGTTTAGAGATTAAAGTCTAAATGTTTAGAATAAACTCAAAATGTTTAGAGATTAAAGTCAAATGTTTAGAGATTAAAGTCAAAATGTTTAGAGATTAAACGCTTGAGAATAAAGTCAAAATGTTTAGAGATTAAAGTCAAACGCTTCGAGAATAAAGTCGAAACAGAACAAAAGTCTAAATGTTTCGAGAATAAAGTCGAAATGTTTGGAGAATAAAGTCAAATGTTTCAAGAATAAAGTCAAATGTTTCAAGAATAAAGTCAAAATGTTTCAAGAATAAAATTGAAATGTTTAGAGATTAAAGTCAAAATGTTTAGAGATTAAAGTCGAAATGTTTCGAGAATAAAATCGTGAATGTTTCGAGAATAAAATTGAAATGTTTAGAGATTAAAGTCAAATGTTTGGAGAGTAAAATCGTAATGTTTGAAGAATAAAATCGAAATGTCGAGAATAAAGTCGAAATGTTTTGAGATTAATATCAAATGTTTAGAGATTAAAGTCAAATGTTTAGAGATTAAAGTTAAAATGTTTAGAGATTAAAGTCGAAATGTTTTGAGATTAAAGTCAAAATGTTTAGAGATTAAAGTCAAACGCTTCGAGAATAAAGTCAAAACAGAATAAAGTCTAAATGTTTAAAGATTAAAGTCGAAATGTTTGGAGAATAAAATCGTAATGTTTTGTGAATAAAATTGAAATGTTAAGAGATTAAAGTCGAAATGTTTGGAGAGTAAAATCGTAATGTTTAGAATAAAATTGAAATGTTTAGAGAATAAAATTGAAATGGTTAGAGATTAAAGTCTAAATGTTTGGAGAATAAAATCGAAATGTAGAATAAAGTCAAATGTTTTGAGAATAAAATCAAATGTTTAGAGATTAAAGTCAAAATGTTTAGAGATTAAAGTTGAAATGTTTTGAGATTAAAGTCAAAATGTTTAGAGATTAAAGTCAAAATGTCGAGAATAAAATTGAAATGTCGAGAATACAGTCGAAATGTTTCAAGAAAAAATCGAAATGTTTAGAAATTAAAGTAAATGTTTCGAGAATAAAATTGAAATGTTAAGAGATTAAAGTCAAAATGTTTTGAGAATAAATTTGAAATGTTTGAAGAATAAAGTCAAATGTTTAGAGATTAAACTCAAAATTTTTAGAGATTAAAGTCGAAATGTTTAGAGATTAAAGTCAAAATGTTTAGAGATTAAAGTTGAAATGTTTCGATAATAAAGTCGAAACAGAATAAAGTCTAAATGTTTAGAATGAAGTCGAAATGTTTCGAGAATAAAGTCGAAATGTTTCAAGAATAAAATCGAAATGTTTAGAAATTAAAGTCAAAATGTTTAGAGATTAAAGTCGAAATGTATAGAATAAAATTGAAATGTCGAGAATACAGTCGAAATGTTTCAAGAAAAAATCGAAATGTTTAGAAATTAAAGTGAAATGTTTGAGAATAAAATCGAAATGTTTAGAGATTAAACTTAAAATGTTTGGAGAATAAAGTCGAAATGTTTAGAGATTAAACTTAAAATGTTTAGAGATTAAAGTCAAACGTTTCGAGAATAAAGTCAAACAGAATAAAGTCTAAATGTTTTGAGAATAAAGTCAAATGTTTGGAGAATAAAGTCAAATGTTTCAAGAATAAAGTCGAAATGTTTATAGAATAAAGTCGAAATGTTTCAAGAATAAAAATGAAATGTTTAGAGAATAAAGTCAAATGTTTAGAAAATAAAGTCAAATGTTTAGAGATTAAAGTCAAAATGTTTAGAGATTAAAGTCAAAATGTTTAGAGATTAAAGTCCAAATGTTTAGAGATTAAAGTCCAAATGTTTGGAGAATAAAGTCAAAATGTTTAGAGATTAAAGTCAAAATGTTTAGAGATTAAAGTCCAAATGTCTGGAGAATAAAATCGTAATTTTAGAGAATAAAATTGAAATGTTTGAGATTAAAGTCAAAATGTTTAGAGAATAAAATCGAAATGTTTAGAGATTAAAATCGAAATGTTTCAAGAATAAAATTGAAATGTTTCGAGAATAAAATTGAAATGTTTAGAGATTAAAGTCAAAATGTTTAGATTAAAGTCGAAATGTTTGGAGAATAAAATCAAATGTCGAGAATAAAGTCAAAACGCTTTTAAGAATAAAATTGAAATGTTTGGAGAATAAAGTCGAAATGTTTGGAGAATAAAATTAAAATGTTTAGAGATTAAAGTCAAAATGTTTAGAGATTAGTCTAAATGTTTCGAGAATAAAATCGAACAGAATAAAGTTGAAATGTTTGGAGAATAAAGTCGAAATGTTTGGAGAATAAAATCGAAATGTCGAGAATAAAGTCGAAACGTTTCAAGAATAAAATTGAAATGTTTCGAGAATAAAGTCAAAATGTTTAGAGATTAAAGTCGAAATGTTTGGAGAATAAAGTCGAAATGTTTGGAGAATAAAATCGAAATGTCGAGAATAAAGTCGAAACGCTTCGAGAATAAAATTAAAATGTTTCGAGAATAAAATTGAAATGTTTAGAGATTAAAGTAAAAATGTTTAGAGATTAAAGTAAATGTTTGAGAATAATATCGAAATGTCGACAATAAAGTCAAAACGCTTAAAGAATAAAATTGAAATGTTTAGAATAAAGTCAAATGTTTCGAGAATAAAATTGAAATGTTAAGAGATTAAAGTCGAAATGTTTCGAGATTGAAGTCGAAATGTTTGGAGAATAAAATCGTAATGTTTCGAGAATAAAATTGAAATGTTTAGAGAATAAAGTCGAAATGTTTAGAGAATAAAGTCGAAATGTTTCAAGAATAAAATCTAAATGTCGAGAATAAAGTCGAAATGTTTGGAGAATAAAGTCGAAATGTTTAGAGATTAAAGTCAAATGTTTAAGATTAAAGTCAAAATGTTTAGAGATTAAAGTCAAATGTTTAGAGATTAAAGTGAAATGTTTGGAGAATAAAATCGTAATGTTTTAAGAATAAAATTGAAATGTTTAGAGATTAAAGTCAAATGTTTGGAGAGTAAAATCAGAATGTTTCGAGAATAAAATTGAAATGTTTAGAGAATAAAATCGAAATGTTTAGAGATTAAAGTCAAAATGTTTAGAGAATAAAATCGAAATGTCGAGAATAAAGTCGAAATGTTTTGAGAATAAAATCGAAATGTTTAGAGATTAAAGTCAAATGTTTAGAGATTAAAGTCAAAATGTTTAGAGATTAAAGTCGAAATGTTTAGAGATTAAAGTCAAAATGTTTAGAGATTAAAGTCGAAATGTCGAGAATAAAATTGAAATGTCGAGAATACAGTGAAATGTTTCAAGAAAAAAATCAAATGTTTAGAAATTAAAGTCAAAATGTTTTGAGAATAAATTTGAAATGTTTGGAGAATAAAGTCAAATGTTTAGAGATTAAAGTCAAAATGTTTAGAGATTAAAGTAAACGTTGAGAATAAAGTGAAACAGAATAAAGTCTAAATGTTTAGAATAAAGTCGAAATGTTTGGAGAATAAAGTCAAATGTTTCAAGAATAAAGTAAAAATGTTTCAAGAATAAAGTCGAAATGTTTCAAGAATAAAATTGAAATGTTTAGAGATTAAAGTCAAAATGTTTAGAGATTAAAGTCGAAATGTTTGGAGAATAAAATCGTAATGTTTCGAGAATAAAATTGAAATGTTAAGAGATTAAAGTCGAAATGTTTGGAGAGTAAAATCAATGTTTTGAGAATAAAATTGAAATGTTTAGAGAATAAAATCGAAATGTTTAGAGATTAAAGTCAAAATGTTTAGAGATTAAAGTCGAAACGTTTGAGAATAAAGTCAAACAGAATAAAGTCTAAATGTTTCAGAATAAAGTCGAAATGTTTGGAGAATAAAGTCGAAATGTTTCAAGAATAAAGTCAAATGTTTCAAGAATAAAATTGAAATGTTTAGAGATTAAAGTCAAATGTTTAGAGAATAAAGTCGAAATGTTTAGAGATTAAAGTCAAAATGTTTAGAGATTAAAGTCCAAATGTTTGGAGAATAAAATCGTAATTTTAGAGAATAAAATTGAAATGTTTAGAGATTAAAGTCAAAATGTTTAGAGAATAAAATCGAAATGTTTAGAGATTAAAGTCGAAATGTTTCAAGAATAAAATTGAAATGTTTCGAGAATAAAATTAAAATGTTTCGAGAATAAAATTGAAATGTTTCGAGATTAAAGTCAAAATGTTTCAGATTAAAGTCGAAAATGTTTGGAGAATAAAATCAAAATGTTTAGAGATTAAAGTCGAAATGTTTCAAGAATAAAATTAAAATGTTTGAGAATAAAATTAAAATGTTTCGAGAATAAAATTGAAATGTTTCGTGATTAAAGTCAAAATAATTCGAGATTAAAGTCAAATGTTTGGAGAATAAAATCAAAATGTTTAGAGATTAAAGTCAAATGTTTCAAGAATAAAATTAAAATGTTTAGAATAAAATTAAAATGTTTCGAGAATAAAATTGAAATGTTTAGAGATTAAAGTAAAAATGTTTAGAGATTAAAGTAAATGTTTGGAGAATAATATCAAATGTCGACAATAAAGTCAAACGTTTCAAGAATAAAATTGAAATGTTTCAAGAATAAAGTCGAAATGTTTCGAGAATAAAATTGAAATGTTTAGAGATTAAAGTCAAAATGTTTAGAGATTAAAGTCGAAATGTTTGGAGAATAAAATCGTAATGTTTCGAGAATAAAATTGAAATGTTAAGAGATTAAAGTCGAAATGTTTTGAGAATAAAATCGTAATGTTTTAAGAATAAAATTGAAATGTTTAGAGAATAAAATCGAAATGTTTAGAGATTAAAGTCAAAATGTTTAGAGAATAAAATCGAAATGTCGAGAATAAAGTCTAAATGTTTTGAGAATAAAATCGAAATGTTTAGAGATTAAAGTCAAATGTTTAGAGATTAAAGTCAAAATGTTTAGAGATTAAAGTCAAATGTTTAGAGATTAAAGTCGAAATGTCGAGATTAAAGTCGAAATGTCGAGAATAAAATTGAAATGTCGAGAATACAGTCGAAATGTTTCAAGAATAAAATCGAAATGTTTAGAAATTAAAGTCAAAATGTTTAGAGAATAAAATTGAAATGTTTTGAGATTAAAGTCAAAATGTTTGAGATTAAAGTCAAATTTTTGGAGAATAAAATCGTAATGTCGAGAATAAAGTCGAAACGTTTCAAGAATAAAATTGAAATGTTTCGAGAATAAAGTCGAAATGTTTCGAGAATAAAATTGAAATGTTTAGAGATTAAAGTCAAAATGTTTAGAGATTAAAGTCGAAATGTTTCGAGAATAAAGTCGAAACAGAATAAAGTTGAAATGTTTGGAGAATAAAGTCGAAATGTTTGGAGAATAAAATTGAAATGTCGAGAATAAAGTCAAAACGTTTCAAGAATAAAATTGAAATGTTTCGAGAATAAAGTCAAAATGTTTAGAGATTAAAGTCAAAATGTTTGGAGAATAAAGTCGAAAGAGAATAAAGTCGAAATGTTTAGAGATTAAAGTCAAAATGTTTAGAGATTAAAGTCTAAACGTTTGAGAATAAAGTCAAAATGTTTAGAGATTAAAGTCTAAACGCTTTGAGAATAAAGTCGAAACAGAACAAAGTCTAAATGTTTGAGAATAAAGTCGAAATGTTTGGAGAATAAAGTCGAAATGTTTCGAGAATAAAGTCGAAATGTTTCAAGAATAAAATCGAAATGTTTAAAGAATAAAATTGAAATGTTTAGAGATTAAAGTCAAAATGTTTAGAGATTAAAGTCGAAATGTTTGGAGAATAAAATCGTAATGTTTCGAGAATAAAATTGAAATGTTAAGAGATTAAAGTCGAAATGTTTCGAGAATACAGTCGAAATGTTTCAAGAATAAAATCGAAATGTCTAGAATAAAGTCGAAATGTTTTGAGATTAATATCGAAATGTTTAGAGATTAAAGTCAAATGTTTAGAGATTAAAGTCAAAATGTTTAGAGATTAAAGTCGAAATGTTTTGAGATTAAAGTCAAAATGTTTAGAGATTAAAGTCAAACGCTTCGAGAATAAAGTCAAACAGAATAAAGTCTAAATGTTTAAAGATTAAAGTCGAAATGTTTGGAGAATAAAATCGTAATGTTTCGAGAATAAAATTGAAATGTTAAGAGATTAAAGTCGAAATGTTTGGAGAATAAAATCGTAATGTTTCGAGAATAAAATTGAAATGTTTAGAGAATAAAATTGAAATGGTTAGAGATTAAAGTCTAAATGTTTGGAGAATAAAATAAAATGTAGAATAAAGTCTAAATGTTTTGAGAATAAAGTCGAAATGTTTCGAGATTAAAGTCTAAATGTTTAGAGATTAAAGTTGAAATGTTTAGAGATTAAAGTCAAAATGTTTAGAGATTATAGTCGAAATGTCGAGAATAAAATTGAAATGTCGAGAATACAGTCGAAATGTTTCAAGAATAAAATCGAAATGTTTAGAAATTAAAGTCGAAATGTTTCGGGAATAAAATTGAAATGTTAAGAGATTAAAGTCGAAATGTTTCGAGAATAAATTTGAAATGTTTGAAGAATAAAGTAAAATGTTTAGAGATTAAACTCAAAATTTTTAGAGATTAAAGTCAAATGTTTAGAGATTAAAGTCAAAATGTTTAGAGATTAAAGTTGAAACGTTTGAGAATAAAGTCGAAACAGAATAAAGTCTAAATGTTTCGAGAATGAAGTCAAATGTTTGGAGAATAAAGTAAATGTTTCAAGAATAAAGTCGAAATGTTTTGAGATTAAAGTCAAAATGTTTAGAGATTAAACGAAATGTCGAGAATAAAATTGAAATGTAGAATACAGTCGAAATGTTTCAAGAATAAAATCGAAATGTTTAGAAATTAAAGTCTAAATGTTTATAGAGAATAAAATTGAAATGTTAAGAGATTAAACTCAAAATGTTTAGAGATTAAAGTCGAAATGTTTAGAGATTAAAGTCAAAATGTTTAGAGATTAAAGTCGAAATGTTTGGAGAATAAAGTCGAAACAGAATAAAGTCAAAATGTTTAGAGAATAAAGTCGAAATGTTTGGAGAATAAAGTCGAAATGTTTCAAGAATAAAATCGAAATGTTTAGAGAATAAAGTCGAAATGTTTCAAGAATAAAATTGAAATGTTTCGAGAATAAAGTCGAAATGTTTAGAGAATAAAGTCGAAATGTTTAGAGATTAAAGTCAAAATGTTTAGAGATTAAAGTCAAAATGTTTAGAGATTAAAGTCGAAATGTTTGGAGAATAAAATTTAAATGTTTGGAGAATAAAGTCAAAATGTTTAGAGATTAAAGTCAAAATGTTTAGAGATTAAAGTCAAAATGTTTGGAGAATAAAATCGTAATTTTCGAGAATAAAATTGAAATGTTTAGAGATTAAAGTCAAAATGTTTAGAGAATAAAATCGAAATGTTTAGAGATTAAAGTCGAAATGTTTCAAGAATAAAATTGAAATGTTTCGAGAATAAAATTGAAATGTTTAGAGATTAAAGTCAAAATGTTTCGAGATTAAAGTCGAAATGTTTGGAGAATAAAATCGAAATGTCGAGAATAAAGTCAAAACGTTTAAAGAATAAAATTGAAATGTTTCGAGAATAAAGTCGAAATGTTTCGAGAATAAAATTGAAATGTTTAGAGATTAAAGTCAAAATGTTTAGAGATTAAAGTCGAAATGTTTCGAGAATAAAGTCGAAACAGAATAAAGTCGAAATGTTTGGAGAATAAAGTCGAAATGTTTGGAGAATAAAATTGAAATGTCGAGAATAAAGTCAAACGCGTTTCAAGAATAAAATTGAAATGTTTAGAATAAAGTCAAAATGTTTAGAGATTAAAGTAAATGTTTGAGAATAAAGTTGAAATGTTTGGAGAATAAAATCAAAATGTCGAGAATAAAGTCAAACGTTTGAGAATAAAATTAAAATGTTTCGAGAATAAAATTGAAATGTTTAGAGATTAAAGTAAAAATGTTTAGAGATTAAAGTGAAATGTTTGGAGAATAATATCGAAATGTAAACAATAAAGTCAAACGTTTAAAGAATAAAATTGAAATGTTTGAGAATAAAGTCAAATGTTTGAGAATAAAATTGAAATGTTTAGAGATTAAAGTCAAAATGTTTAGAGATTAAAGTCGAAATGTTTTGAGAATAAAATCGTAATGTTTCGAGAATAAAATTGAAATGTTTAGAGAATAAAATCGAAATGTTTAGAGATTAAAGTCTAAATGTTTTGAGAATAAAATCTAAATGTCGAGAATAAAGTCAAATGTTTTGAGAATAAAATCAAATGTTTAGAGATTAAAGTCAAATGTTTAAGATTAAAGTGAAAATGTTTAGAGATTAAAGTCGAAATGTTTAGAGATTGAAGTCGAAATGTTTGGAGAATAAAATCGTAATGTTTCGAGAATAAAATTGAAATGTTTAGAGATTAAAGTAAATGTTTGGAGAGTAAAATCGTAATGAGAATAAAATTGAAATGTTTAGAGAATGAAATCAAAAATGTTTAGAGATTAAAGTCTAAATGTTTGGAGAATAAAATCGAAATGTCGAGAATAAAGTCAAATGTTTTAAGAATAAAATTGAAATGTTTAGAGATTAAAGTCAAATGTTTAGAGATTAAAGTCAAAATGTTTAGAGATTAAAGTCAAATGTTTTGAGATTAAAGTCAAAATGTTTAGAGATTAAAGTGAAATGTCGAAATAAAATTGAAATGTCGAGAATACAGTCGAAATGTTTCAAGAATAAAATCGAAATGTTTAGAAATTAAAGTCAAAATGTTTCGAAAATAAATTTGAAATGTTTGGAGAATAAAGTCGAAATGTTTAGAGATTAAAGTCAAAATGTTTAGAGATTAAAGTCAAACGTTTGAGAATAAAGTCGAAACAGAATAAAGTCTAAATGTTTGAGAATAAAGTCGAAATGTTTGGAGAATAAAGTCAAATGTTTCAAGAATAAAGTAAAAATGTTTCAAGAATAAAGAAATGTTTCGAGAATAAAATTGAAATGTTTAGAGATTAAAGTCAAAATGTTTAGAGATTAAAGTCTAAATGTTTTGAGAATAAAATCGTAATGTTTTAAGAATAAAATTGAAATGTTTAGAGATTAAAGTCAAATGTTTAGAGAATAAAATCGTAATGTTTCGAGAATAAAATTGAAATGTTTAGAGAATAAAATCGAAATGTTTAGAGATTAAAGTCAAAATGTTTAGAGATTAAAGTCGAAATGTTTCGAGAATAAAGTCGAAACAGAATAAAGTCGAAATGTTTCGAGAATAAAGTCGAAACAGAATAAAGTCGAAATGTTTCGAGAATAAAGTCGAAATGTTTCAAGAATAAAATTGAAATGTTTCGAGAATAAAGTCGAAATGTTTCGAGAATAAAGTCGAAATGTTTAGAGATTAAAGTCAAAATGTTTAGAGATTAAAGTCGAAATGTTTGGAGAATAAAATCGTAATTTTAGAGAATAAAATTGAAATGATTAGAGATTAAAGTCAAAATGTTTAGAGAATAAAATCAAATGTTTAGAGATTAAAGTAAATGTTTCAAGAATAAAATTAAAATGTTTAGAATAAAATTAAAATGTTTGAGAATAAAATTGAAATGTTTGAGATTAAAGTCAAAATGTTTCAGATTAAAGTCAAAATGTTTGGAGAATAAAATCGAAATGTTTAGAGAAAGTCGAAATGTTTCAAGAATAAAATTAAAATGTTTGAGAATAAAATTAAAATGTTTGAGAATAAAATTGAAATGTTTGATTAAAGTCAAAATAATAGATTAAAGTGAAATGTTTGGAGAATAAAATCGAAATGTTTAGAGATTAAAGTCGAAATGTTTCAAGAATAAAATTAAAATGTTTGAGAATAAAATTAAAATGTTTGAGAATAAAATTGAAATGTTTAGAGATTAAAGTAAAAATGTTTAGAGATTAAAGTCGAAATGTTTGAGAATAATATCGAAATGTCGACAATAAAGTCGAAACGTTTAAAGAATAAAATTGAAATGTTTGAGAATAAAGTCAAATGTTTTAAGAATAAAATTGAAATGTTTAGAGATTAAAGTCAAAATGTTTAGAGATTAAAGTCGAAATGTTTGGAGAATAAAATCGTAATGTTTCGAGAATAAAATTGAAATGTTAAGAGATTAAAGTCGAAATGTTTGGAGAATAAAATCGTAATGTTTCGAGAATAAAATTGAAATGTTTAGAGAATAAAATCGAAATGTTTAGAGATTAAAGTCTAAATGTTTCGAGAATAAAATCGAAATGTCGAGAATAAAGTCGAAATGTTTTGAGAATAAAATCGAAATGTTTAGAGATTAAAGTCAAATGTTTAGAGATTAAAGTCAAAATGTTTAGAGATTAAAGTCAAATGTTTAGAGATTAAAGTCAAAATGTTTAGAGATTAAAGTCGAAATGTCGAGAATAAAATTGAAATGTCGAGAATACAGTCGAAATGTTTCAAGAATAAAATCGAAATGTTTAGAAATTAAAGTCTAAATGTTTATAGAGAATAAAATTGAAATGTTAAGAGATTAAAGTCAAAATGTTTAGAGAATAAATTTGAAATGTTTCGAGAATAAAATTGAAATGTTAAGAGATTAAACTCAAAATGTTTAGAGATTAAAGTCGAAATGTTTGGAGAATAAAATCGTAATGTTTCGAGAATAAAATTGAAATGTTTAGAGAATAAAATCGAAATGTTTAGAGATTAAAGTCAAAATGTTTAGAGATTAAAGTCAACGTTTAGAGAATAAAGTCGAAACAGAATAATGTCTAAATGTTTCGAGAATAAAGTCGAAATGTTTTGAGAATAAAATCGTAATGTTTTAAGAATAAAATTGAAATGTTTAGAGATTAAAGTCAAATGTTTAGAGAGTAAAATCGTAATGTTTGAGAATAAAATTGAAATGTTTAGAGAATAAAATCAAATGTCTAGAGATTAAAGTCTAAATGTTTCGAGAATAAAATCGAAATGTCGAGAATAAAGTCGAAATGTTTTGAGAATAAAATCGAAATGTTTAGAGATTAAAGTCAAATGTTTAGAGATTAAAGTCAAAATGTTTAGAATTAAAGTGAAATGTTTTGAGATTAAAGTCAAAATGGTTAGAGATTAAAGTCAAACGTTTGAGAATAAAGTCGAAACAGAATAAAGTCTAAATGTTTAGAGATTAAAGTCGAAATGTTTGGAGAATAAAATCGTAATGTTTCGAGAATAAAATTGAAATGTTAAGAGATTAAAGTCGAAATGTTTCGAGAATAAAATCGTAATGTTTCGAGAATAAAATTGAAATGTTTAGAGAATAAAATTGAAATGTTTAGAGATTAAAGTCAAAATGTTTAGAGATTAAAGTCAAAATGTTTAGAGATTAAAGTCGAAATGTTTTGAGATTAAAGTTAAAATGTTTAGAGATTAAAGTCAAACGTTTGAGAATAAAGTCGAAACAGAATAAAGTCTAAATGTTTAGAGATTAAAGTCGAAATGTTTCGAGAATAAAATCGTAATGTTTTAAGAATAAAATTGAAATGTTAAGAGATTAAAGTCGAAATGTTTCGAGAATAAAATCGTAATGTTTTAAGAATAAAATTGTAATGTTTTAAGAATAAAATTGAAATGTTTAGAGATTAAAGTCAAATGTTTAGAGATTAAAGTCAAAATGTTTAGAGATTAAAGTCAAATGTTTAGAGATTAAAGTCAAAATGTTTAGAGATTAAAGTCGAAATGTCGAGAATAAAATTGAAATGTCGAGAATACAGTCGAAATGTTTCGAGAATAAAATTGAAATGTTAAGAGATTAAAGTCGAAATGTTTCGAGAATAAAATTGAAATGTTTGGAGAATAAAGTCGAAATGTTTAGAGATTAAACTCAAAATGTTTAGAGATTAAAGTCGAAATGTTTGGAGAATAAAATCGTAATGTTTCGAGAATAAAATTGAAATGTTTAGAGAATAAAATCGAAATGTTTAGAGATTAAAGTCAAAATGTTTAGAGATTAAAGTCGAAATGTTTTGAGAATAAAGTCGAAACAGAATAAAGTCGAAATGTTTCGAGAATAAAGTCGAAATGTTTGGAGAATAAAGTCGAAATGTTTCGAGAATAAAGTCGAAATGTTTCAAGAATAAAATTGAAATGTTTCGAGAATAAAGTCGAAATGTTTCGAGAATAAAGTCGAAATGTTTAGAGATTAAAGTCAAAATGTTTAGAGATTAAAGTCAAAATGTTTGGAGAATAAAATCGTAATGTTTCGAGAATAAAATTGAAATGTTTAGAGATTAAAGTCAAAATGTTTAGAGAATAAAATCGAAATGTTTAGAGATTAAAGTCGAAATGTTTCAAGAATAAAATTGAAATGTTTCGAGAATAAAGTCAAAATGTTTCGAGAATAAAATTGAAATGTTTAGATTAAAGTCAAAATGTTTGAGATTAAAGTCAAATGTTTGGAGAATAAAATCGAAATGTTTAGAGATTAAAGTCGAAATGTTTCAAGAATAAAATTAAAATGTTTAGAATAAAATTAAAATGTTTGAGAATAAAATTGAAATGTTTCGTGATTAAAGTCAAAATAATTCGAGATTAAAGTCGAAATGTTTGGAGAATAAAATAGAAATGTAGAATAAAGTCAAAATGTTTCAAGAATAAAATTGAAATGTTTGGAGAATAAAGTAAATGTTTGGAAAATAAAATTAAAATGTTTAGAGATTAAAGTCAAAATGTTTAGAGATTAAAGTCTAAATGTTTAGAGAATAAAGTCGAAACAGAATAAAGTCGAAATGTTTGGAGAATAAAGTCGAAATGTTTGGAGAATAAAATTGAAATGTCGAGAATAAAGTCAAAATGAGTCAAGAATAAAATTGAAATGTTTGAGAATAAAGTCAAAATGTTTAGAGATTAAAGTAAATGTTTAGAATAAAGTCGAAATGTTTGGAGAATAAAATCGAAATGTAGAATAAAGTAAACGTTTGAGAATAAAATTAAAATGTTTCGAGAAAAATTGAAATGTTTAGAGATTAAAGTCAAAATGTTTAGAGATTAAAGTCGAAATGTTTTGAGAATAAAATCGAAATGTCGAGAATAAAGTCAAACGTTTAAAGAATAAAATTGAAATGTTTAGAATAAAGTCAAAATGTTTCGAGAATAAAATTGAAATGTTTAGAGATTAAAGTCAAAATGTTTAGAGATTAAAGTCAAAATGTTTGGAGAATAAAATCGTAATGTTTCGAGAATAAAATTGAAATGTTAAGAGATTAAAGTCGAAATGTTTGGAGAATAAAATCGTAATGTTTCGAGAATAAAATTGAAATGTTAAGAGATTAAAGCCGAAATGTTTGGAGAGTAAAATCGTAATGTTTTGAGAATAAAATTGAAATGTTTAGAGAATAAAATCGAAATGTTTAGAGATTAAAGTCAAAATGTTTAGAGAATAAAATCGTAATGTCGAGAATAAAGTCGAATTGTTTTGAGATTAAAATCGTAATGTTTGAGAATAAATTTGAAACAGAATAAAGTCAAAATGTTTTGAGAATAAAGTCTAAATGTTTTTAGAATAAAGCCGAAATGTTTCGAGAGTAAAATCGAAATGTAGAATAAAGTCTAAATGTTTGAGAATAAAGTCTAAATGTTTAGAGAATAAAATCGAAATGTAGAGAATAAAATCTAAATGTTTGAGAATAAAGTCGAAACAGAATAAAGTCAAAATGTTTGAAGTCTAAATGTTTAGAGATTAAAGTCGAAATGTTTAGAAAAAGTCTAAATGTTTAGAGATTAAAGTAAATGTTTAGAGAATAAAGTCAAAACAGAATAAAGTCAAAATATTTGGAGAATAAATTCGAAATGTTTGGAGAATATTCTGTTTTGACTTTATTCTCGAAACTTTCAACTTTATTCTCCAAACATTTAATTTATTCTCAAATATTTTGACTTTATTCTGTTTCGACTTTATTCTTTAAACATTTTGACTTTATTCTGTTTTGACTTTATTCTCAAACTTTCAACTTTAAAGTCAAAATGTTTAAAGAATAAAGTCAATGTTTCAAGATTAAAGTCGAAATGTTTAGAGAATAAAGTTTAAACAGAATAAAGTCAAAATATTTGGAGAATAAAGTCGAAATGTTTGGAGAATAAAGTCGAAATGTTTCGAGATTAAAGTCGAAATGTTTTGAGAATAAAGTCGAAACAATAAAGTCAAAATGTTTGGAGAAAAAGTCTAAATGTTTAGAGATTAAAGTCAAAATGTTTGAGAATAAAGTCTAAATGTTTAGAAATTAAAGTCAAAATGTTTGGAGAATAAAGTCGAAATGTTTGGAGAATAAAATCGAAATGTTGAGAATAAAGTGAAACGTTTCAAGAATAAAATTGAAATGTTTGAGAATAAAATTGAAATGTTTAGAATAAAATTAAAATGTTTCAAGAATAAAATTGAAATGTTTAGAGATTAAAGTCAAAATGTTTAGAGATTACAGTAAATGTTTGGAGAATAAAATTGTAATGTTTAGAGAATAAAATTGAAATATTAAGAGATTAAAGTCGAAATGTTTGGAGAGTAAAATCGTAATGTTTTGAGAATAAAATTGAAATGTTTCGAGAATAAAATTAAAATGTTTTGAGAATAAAATTGAAATGTTTAGAGAATAAAATCGAAATGTAGAGAATAAAGTCAAATGTTCTGAGAATAAAGTCAAATGTTTTGAGAATAAAATCGTAATGTTTCAAGAATAAAATCAAAATGTTTCGAGATTAAAGTCTAAAATGTTTCAAGAATAAAATCGTAATGTTTGAGATTAAAATCGTAATGTTTAGAGAATAAATTGAAACAGAATAAAGTCAAAATTTTTGAGAATAAAGTCTAAATGTATTGAGAATAAAGTCAAAATGTTTTGAGAATAAAGTCTAAATGTTTTGAGAATAAAGTCGAAATGTTTGAGAATAAAGTCTAAATGTTTAGGATAAAGTCTAAATGTTTGAGAATAAAATCGAAAAGTCGAGAATAAAATCGAAATGTTGAGAATAAAATCAAATGTTTAGAATCAAGTCGAAACAGAATAAAGTCAAAATGTTTGAAGTCTAAATGTTTAGAGATTAAAGACTAAATGTTTCGAGAATAAAGTCTAAATGTTTCGAGAAGAAATTCGAAACAGAATAAAGTAAAAATGTTTGGAGAATAATGTCGAAATGTCGAGAATAAAGTCTAAATGTTTAGAGATTAAAGTCGAAATGTTTGGAGAATAAAGTCTAAATGTTTAGAGATTAAAGTCGAAATGTTTCGAGAATGAAGTCGAAACAGAATAAAGTCAAAATATTTGGAGAAGAAAGTCGAAATGTTTGGAGAATAAAGTCGAAATGTTTCAAGATTAAATTCAAAATGTTTCAAAATAAAGTTGAAATGTTTCGAGAATAAAGTCAAAACAGAATAAAGTCAAAATGTTTGGAGAATAAAGTCGAAATGTTTCAAGATTAAAGTCGAAATGTTTCGAGAATAAAGTCAAAACAATAAAGTCAAAATGTTTGGAGAATAAAGTCTAAATGTTTAGAGATTAAAGTGAAATGTTTAGAATAAAGTCTAAATGTTTAGAAATTAAATTTGAAATGTTTAGAATAAAATCGAAATGACGAGAATAAAGTCGAAATGTTTAGAAATTAAAGTCAAATGTTTCCAGAATAAAATCAAAATGTTTTGAGAATAAAGTCTAAAACAGAATAAAGTCAAAATTTTTGGAGAATAAAGTCAAATGTTTAGAGATTAAAGTCAAAATGTTTAGAGATTAAAGTCGAAATGTTTTGAGAATAAAGTCTAAATGTTTCGAGAATAAAGTCTAAATGTTTCGAGAATAAAGTAAACAGAATAAAGTCGAAATGTTTCGAGAAGAAAATCGAAACAGAATAAAGTCAAAATGTTTGAAGTCTAAATGTTTCGAGAATAAAGTCTAAATGTTTCGAGAATAAAGTCTAAATGTTTCGAGAATAAAGTCTAAATGTTTCGAGAAGAAATTCGAAACAGAATAAAGTAAAAATGTTTGGAGAATAATGTCGAAATGTCGAGAATAAAGTCAAAATGTTTGGAGAATAAAGTCTAAATGTTTAGAGATTAAAGTCTAAATGTTTGGAGAATAAAGTTGAAATGTTTAGATTAAAGTCAAATGTTTGGAGAATGAAGTCGAAACAGAATAAAGTCAAAATGTTTGGAGAATAAAGTCGAAATGTTTAGAGATTAACTTCGAAATGTTTAGAGAATAAAGTTGAAATGTTTCGAGAATAAAGTCAAAACAGAATAAAGTCAAAATGTTTGGAGAATAAAGTCGAAATGTTTCAAGATTAAAGTCGAAATGTTTCGAGAATAAAGTCAAAATGTTGACTTTAATGTTTTAATGAAACTTTGACTTTAATGTTTTAATGAAACAATAAAGTCAAAATGTTTCGAGATTAAAGTCGAAATGTTTCGAGATTAAAGTCGAAATGTTTCGAGATTAAAATTGAAATGTTTCGAGAATAAAGTCGAAATTTTTAGAGAATAAAGTCGAAATGTTTGGAGAATAAAATTGAAATGTTTAGAGATTAAAGTCAAAATGTTTGAAATGTTTGGAGAATAAAGTCAAAATGTTTCGAGATTAAAGTCGAAATGTTTGGTGAATAAAGTCGAAATGTTTGAGATTAAAGTCAAAATGTTTGGTGAATAAAGTCGAAATGTTTGAGATTAAAGTCGAAATGTTTGGTGAATAAAGTTTAAATGTTTGAGATTAAAGTCGAAATGTTTGGTGAATAAAGTCGAAATGTTTCGAGAATAAAATTGAAATGTCGAGAATAAAGTCGAAACAGAATAAAGTCTAAATGTTTGGAGAATAAAGTCTAAATGTTTCGAGAATAAAGTCGAAATGTCGAGAATAAAGTCAAAATGTTTGGAGAATAAAGTCTAAATGTTTCGAGAATAAAGTCGAAACAGAATAAAGTCGAAATGTTTGAGATTAAAATCGAAATGTTTGAGAATAAAGTCGAAATGTTTAGAGATTAAAATCGAAATGTTTGAGAATAAATTGAAACAGAATAAAGTCAAAATGTTTTGAGAATAAAGTCTAAATGTTTTGAGAATAAAGTCTAAATGTTTGAGAATAAAGTCTAAATGTTTTAGATTAAAGTCTAAATGTTTGAGATTAAAGTTGAAATGTTTGAGAACAAAGTCGAAATGTTTGAGAATAAAGTCGAAATGTTTGAGAATAAAGTCGAAATGTTTGAGATTGAAATCGAAATGTTTGAGAATAAATTCAAACAGAATAAAGTCAAAATGTTTTGAGAATAAAGTCGAAATGTTTTGAGAATAAAGTCTAAATGTTTGAGAATAAAGTCTAAATGTCAGAATAAAGTCAAAATGTTTCGAGAATAAAGTCTAAATGGTTCGAGAATAAAGTCGAAATGTTTCGAGAAGAAAATCGAAACAGAATAAAGTCAAAATGTTTGAAGTCTAAATGTTTCGAGAATAAAGTCTAAATGTTTCGAGAATAAAGTCTAAATGTTTCGAGATTAAAGTCGAAATGTTTGGAGAATAAAGTCAAAATGTTTGGAGAATAAAGTCTAAATGTTTAGAGATTAAAGTCGAAATGTTTGGAGAATAAAGTCTAAATGTTTAGAGATTAAAGTCGAAATGTTTCGAGAATGAAGTCGAAACAGAATAAAGTCAAAATATTTGGAGAAGAAAGTCGAAATGTTTGGAGAATAAAGTCGAAATGTTTAGAGATTAACTTCGAAATGTTTAGAGAATAAAGTTGAAATGTTTAGAATAAAGTCAAATTGTTTGGAGAATAAAGTCAAATGTTTCAAGATTAAACAAATGTTTGAGAATAACATTAAAGTCAAAATGTTGACTTTAATGTTTTAATGAAACTTTGACTTTAATGTTTTAATGAAACAATAAAGTCAAAATGTTTCGAGATTAAAGTCGAAATGTTTCGAGATTAAAGTCGAAATGTTTCGAGATTAAAATTGAAATGTTTCGAGAATAAAGTCGAAATTTTTAGAGAATAAAGTCGAAATGTTTGGAGAATAAAATTGAAATGTTTTAGAGATTAAAGTGAAATGTTTGAAATGTTTGGAGAATAAAGTCAAAATGTTTTGAGATTAAAGTCAAATGTTTGGAGAATAAAGTCAAAATGTTTCGAGATTAAAGTCGAAATGTTTGGTGAATAAAGTCGAAATGTTTCGAGAATAAAATTGAAATGTCGAGAATAAAGTCGAAACAGAATAAAGTCGAAATGTTTGAGAATAAATTGAAATGTTTGAGATTAACATCGAAATGTTTTGAGAATAAAGTCGAAATGTTTCGAGAATAAAGTCGAAATGTTTGGAGAATAAAGTCGAAACAGAATAAAGTCTAAATGTTTGGAGAATAAATGTTTAGAGATTAAAGACTAAATGTTTAGAGATTAAAGTGAAATGTTTTGAGAATAAAGTCGAAACAGAATAAAGTAAAAATGTTTGGAGAATAAAGTGAAATGTCGAGAATAAAGTCTAAATGTTTAGAGATTAAAGTCGAATTGTTTTGAGAAAAATTCTAAATGTTTAGAGATTAAAGTCGAAATGTTTAGAATAAAGTCTAAAAAAGAATAAAGTCAAAATATTTGGAGAATAAAGTCGAAATGTTTGGAGAATAAAGTCAAATGTTTCAAGATTAAATTCAAAATGTTTCAAAAATAAAGTTGAAATGTTTGAGAATAAAGTCGAAACAGAATAAAGTCAAAATGTTTGGAGAATAAAGTCTAAATGTTTCAAGATTAAAGTGAAATGTTTCTAGAATAAAGTCAAACAATAAAGTCAAAATGTTTGGAGAATAAAGTCTAAATGTTTAGAGAATAAAGTCGAAATGTTTCGAGAATAAAGTCTAAATGTTTAGAAATTAAATTTGAAATGTTTCGAGAATAAAATCGAAATGACGAGAATAAAGTCAAATGTTTAGAAATTAAAGTCGAAATGTTTCCAGAATAAAATCAAAATGTTTCAAAAGATTAACATCGAAATGTTTGAGAATAAAATTGAAATGTTTAGAGATTAAAGTCGAAATGTTTGGAGAATAAAGTCGAAACAGAATAAAGTCGAAATGTTTGGAGAATAAAGTCGAAATGTTTGGAGAATAAAGTCGAAATGTTTAGAGAATAAAGTCAAAACAGAATAAAGTCGAAATGTTTGGAGAATAAAATTGAAATGTCGAGAATAAAGTAGAAACAGAATAAAGTCGAAATGTTTAGAGAATAAAGTTGAAATGTTTTGAGAATAAAGTCAGGTTTCACACCGCATGACTGTACAAGAGGATGAATCACCGACAACTCTGTCTCGTCCACAAACCACGTTTCACAACCAAACACACGAGATGTGACAAGGAAACAATGCAAGAACATGCATACGTTTTTGTTATTAAAAATGATAGACTGCAGAAAGCTTGTGATCCAAATTGTCTGTTCACTGATTTGCAGAAAAAAGGAGAAAAAGAAACAAGATTAAGGCGGAGGAAAGTCTTGAGGAGACGCGGAAAGCAGGGATCGTTTTCTGCAAAGAGAGTTGGAGGTAAATTAATTATTTTGCAATGTGCTGCTGTTGCGGCTGGTCAAGCAAATGTTTCTGCTTTGTTTCTGTTTGATATAATTGTGAATATATCTATTAAAATACTGATATTCTGGTCTATAACTCCCCCCTGAACCTTCCTGCTGGCCTGGTATCTTGCTCTCTCATTGGCTGTCGGATGCTGCGGATGTGTTGTCTGCCCTCCTTTCAGTTTACCAGCGGGTTATTTGAAGGCTGCGTATCCTGAGTGGTGAACTGATCGTAAAGCTCATCTATCCGAATTGGGATTCTTCCTTTCGTCCTGGCGATTATTATTGCAGTTCGGTTTATTTCCTTCGCTGCGTGCCGTACAAACAATATCGGATTACAACTATTTAAGGGGACTTCTGCTGCTGCCATTTGGTTTCTGTGATTTGTGTATTGTGGACTGCGTTCTGCTGTGGCGACTGTTGCCCATCGTCTATGGTGGACTTGTGACTTTGTTTTTCATTTATTTGTTTGAGATTTATTTATTTTGGTTTTGATTTCTTTCAGGAGCTGTGGTCCCACGGGTGAAAGATCTTTGTGGTGGTGGTGGTGCTGCTTCAACTTTGCCATGTGACACTTTTGAAGTGTACGAGTGTGTGATCTGAGTTCACGGTGGTGTGTGTGGAAGTGTGCTTTTGGATAACTAGTGTTGACAATCACTCCGGTGGGTAACCTCAGCCCTGTAATTAAGTCAATTCAATTTTGTTTTGTTTATTTGGAAATTGTGTAACTTGGTTTTGTTTAATGTCCTTTTTTCTTTTTGTTGTTTGTTTTTGTTATTTGTGTATCTCACTGGAGAGAGAGCTGTTATGAACGACTCAATGTGCCAATTTTAAAGTGATTTTTCTATCTTGAATTCAAGTTGTGAATAAAACTTTTGTATTTTTATATGCCCACGTTTCCTGCCCACATTTATTTATAAGAGAGTCGAACCTGTGTGACCTAATAACATTTTAGGGCTTATTTCTATTTCCTGGGTGAACTCGCCCCAGGTGGCGTAGTCGCATTTTCTGCAAGTAGTTGAACTTGAGCTTGTGTGTTAAGCCGTACTGCTCCTCGCCACACATGGATCCTCATGTGTTTCTTCAGTTAACTTTAAATAGAGAAACTCTTCCCGCATTGATCACACGTGTGCGGCTTCTCTCTGCTGTGGATCCTCTCATGTTTTTTCAGATCTGATGACTGATTGAATCTCTTGTCACAGAGTGAACACTTGTAAGGCTTTTCTCCAGTGTGAATCCTCTGGTGCAGTTTTAAATCGCTCGTCTTCTCACACTCAAAGCACATGTACTCTCTCACACCAGTGTGTATTTTCTCATGTGTGTGTAAATGTTGTAGCAGTAAAAAAAATTCTTTCCACACACAGAATATGAATGTGGCTTCTTCTTCGTATGAACTGTCAGATGTGTCTTCAGGTTTGATGACAAAACAGTCTTCCCACAGTGATCGTATGTGAAGGGCTTCTCTCCCGTGTGGATACTCATGTGAATCTTAAAGCAGCACTAGGTAACTTTTCAACCTTCATAATATATTTTCAAGACTCTTGTGATGATACATCGACTTACAATAGGTTGAATTAAACGTCTGCCATAGCCTGACGGGGTCTGTATCGTTTTTAATCGTACTTTTAAAATTCGGGTTTCGGGTAGTAACCCGAGAACAAAAAGAACTACAAAATTCGACTGTTTTACGGCATATACGTCACTTCCACCACCACCCCCACTTCCTTAAATTTGGACGTGCGTGCCCAACTATCGTTTGTTTGCCGGATGTTATAGTCATGGCCGAAGCAGCACAGAAAAATAAGAAAGCAAAGGTTTTGTCGGAGGAAAGCAAAAAGAGGAAACGAGAAAGTGATCGGATTAAAGGCAGGACGAGGATCAACATTGGGCTAGCGTTTGCTCGTTGGCGTGAGCTGAAGGAGGGGTGCCCGACCGATGCTGACTTGGCTGTCATGCGTACAAAATCATATTTTAGGATACCTAACATGTCTGTGATATTTGTTTATATGTCTTGCCTCAAGATATAATGCAAATAGATTTTTCTGGTAGCTTGATATTATAATATTTACGATATATGGTTATATACCACTCAAACATTGAATTTAAGTATCATATAGATTATGTAAAACGGTAAACAATAGACTAGGCTACTATAATGCGCTGGCTTGTAAACATGAGCAACGCGATTATTTGGCGTTTGAAAAAAAATAAAACCCATGAAATGATATTCATATGACATGCTGAAACATATGCCACTGTACCTGGGATGAAGACATTTCACACGCGACGCAAGCAGAACACCTGCATGTGAACTCCTCCTGCAGTGTTCGGGGCTATCATGGTTGTCATGTCAACAAATGCACGTACGCATCCCCTGATGTAGGATGAGAGTTTAAGACAGTAGTAGAAGACAATACTGTTTCCCAACTGTAGGGTGACCCCGAGAGCAAAACCTACCTAGTGCTGCTTTAAGATTTTGTTTGTTTGAGAATCTCTTCCCACACTGATCCCACGTGTGCGGCTTCTCTCCAGTGTGAATCCTCTCATGCCTTTTCAGATGTCCTGACTGACTGAATGTCTTGTCACAGTGTGAACACTTGTAAGGTTGTTCTCCAGTGTGAATCCTCTGATGCAGTGTTAAATGGCTCCCTCTAGTAAAAGTCTTCTCACACTCAAAGCCAATGTACTCTCTCCCACCACTGTGAATTTTCTGATGTTTATGTAAATTACACAGCAGTGAAAAACTCTTTCCACACACAGAACAGGAATGCGGCTTTTCCTTCGTATTAACTGTCAGGTGTGTCTTTAGGTGAGATGCCATAAGAATTTTTTTTTTTCATTGATCACATGTGAACGGCTTCTCCCTGGTGTGGATTCTCATGTGACGCTCAAGCTGTTGTTTGTATGTGAAACTCTTTCCTCACTGAGTGCAGGTTGTATATTTATTGGCTCTTGTTTTCTTTATAAATGTCTTTTTAGTCTTTTTTCATTTTTAGTACACTAAAATAACTTTGTTTGATATCTATTGATTATGTGTACATATATGTTGTTCACTCTCTTGACTTGATATTTGAATGAAAAATACAATCACGAAGTTGATCATGCTGATTTGTCTGACTCTGAGGCTTGTGCAGGCATGCGTGTTAATGATGCATGGTTTGTGCTTAAATCCACCGATCGGGCGGGCCAAGTAATACAAAAATAACATTCCAATCAATCACGGGTGGATGGGAGATAAATCATTGTGTTTGCTTAATAAAGACAGTTTGCAAGCCCTGTGGGCAAATCATTCCGGCTGCCGTTTTCCCACACGCTTTCAAAACAATCCCTCGCGTGTACTCACAGGGGAGCCAAAGATCATTAAATATGCAAAGCTTATCCAAACACAGCAGTGGCCGTTTACTTTCATATCTTTAGTGCGGCACGCCCATAAAAACAAAGCAGAGAAGTGAGGCTGAAACCAGGGTAGAAAATAGCCTATTACTTTTTCATCATGATGTTTTTGAATGTGACACATGAATGTCATAAGTTGACCTCAACAGTATAAAAAATAAAAAAGCCAGTTCATTACCCCTTTAAGAGCAGTCATACTAGACTTAAGTATGAACCTCCCACAACGTGTGTGACTACATCCCCCAGTCAACTCTCATGAGGATGGGCATCTGAGGAACTGCTCTCCAGTGGTTCAAGTCTTACCACCAGGGTGTCATGGAGAGCTGAAGTGTCACATCATATAGCTACTGGAGTTCCCCAGGGCTCAGTGCTTGGACCACTTCTCTTCTCCATCTACATGTCATCACTAGGATCTGTCATCCAGAAACATGGCTTTTCCTATCAATGCTATGCTGACAACACTCAACTCTACTTCTCATTTCAACCAGATGATCCTACAGTAGGTGTTCGAATCGCTGCCTGCCTGACAGACATTTCTGCCTGGATGAAGGAGCTTCCCATTCAACTCAATCTTGCAAAGACAAAACTGTTTATGATGTCAACCATAAACCATGGCCCTTTAACCTTTTTACACACAAGGTTAAAATATACTGGCTGACCCCTCAGAGTGAGTTTTTCAAGGCATCCGTTGTTTAATATGTATCACTTTGTTTCCATGGCGACGCATCATTGCTTGACACAATTTAGTGCTGTATGACTGATGATCTGCTTTTATTTCATTTTTATTAAAAATATTCAAAAAATTTTACCTCTAGCAATAAATATCTGATATTCCCATTGTCAAATATGGGCAAGTGGATAGGTTTTGTTATTTAAACGCCTTTATAACGATCACATTAGTTGAGATATGCACAATCGGATCTATTGGATTTACAATAAACCACACGTGAATTCATCCACTTCTCCAAATTCATGAAAGTAAGTGTCTGGTGAACTGGGAGAAGAATAGAGAAAACTTTAAAGTTACTTCCACAACGTGTATCTGATTTGAATAAAATGTGTTGTCTTATTATAATGGATTATTCAAACATTAAGAAAGAGCTTGCGTGAGAGCGAGACACACTTTCCTTACCGCTCTACATACAGTGCCTTACTTATGTTCTCTGCATCCCCGATGTTATATAGACAACTACCATTTAAAAATGGTATGCTCAAATAAATAATAAAATAAAACAAAAAAATCCTCATGTAAATGTAACTCCCAAGGAATGAGTGCAGCCTCCTTGTCTACAGGATCCTGTAAAGGACATGCCTTTTGTGTGACGGTGTGAATTTAATGAATGTACCTTCACTGCAAAAAATGCTTCTTAGTATTTTTGTCTTAATATCTAAAGATTCTTAAATTAATCAATGCATTTTCTACATAATAAAGATTACATTTCAAGGTATTTAGTACGGAAGCCCTGAACGGCCATGGATATTATTATTTTTTTCTATCTTGTTTTCTCGTGATCCGACTTATTTTTCTTGTGATCTCGAGATTTTCGTGATCACGAGATAACGAAAGTTGTTTTCTCGTGATCATAAAAACGAGTTGTTCTCTCGTGATCACGACTTATTTTTCTTGTGATCTCGACTTATTTTTCTCGTGATCTCGAGATAACGAAAGTTGTTTTCTCGTGATCATGACTTATTTTTCTCGTGATCTCAAAATAACGAAAGTTGTTTTCTCGTGATCTCGACTTATTTTTCTCGTGATCTCGATAACGAAAGTTGTTCTCTCGTAATCACGACTTAATTTTCTTGTGATCTCAAAATAACGAAAGTTGTTTTCTCGTGATCACGACATATTTTTCTTGTGATCTCGAGATAACGAAAGTTGTTTTCTCGTGATCACGACTTATTTTTCTTGTGATCTCAAAATAACGAAAGTTGTTTTCTCGTGATCACGACTATTTTTCTCGTGATAATGAAAGTTATTTTCTCGTGATCACGAGATAACGAAAGTTGTTTTCTCGTGATCACGAATATTTTTCTTGTGATCTCGAGATAACGAAAGTTATTTTCTCGTGATCACGACTTATTTTCTCGTGATCTCGAGATAACGAAAGTTATTTTCTCGTGATCACGACTTATTTTCTCGTGATCTCGAGATAACGAAAGTTGTTTTCTCGTGATCATGACTTATTTTTCTCGTGATCTCAAGATAACGAAAGTTGTTTTCTCGTGATCACGACTTATTTTTCTCGTGATCTCGAGATAACGAGTTGTTTTCTCGTGATCACGACATATTTTTCTTGTGATCTCGACTTATTTTTCTCATGATCTTGAGATAACGAAAGTTGTTTTCTCGTGATCATAACTTATTTTTCTCGTGATCTCGAGATAACGAGTTATTTTCTCGTGATCACGACATATTTTTCTTGTGATCTCGACTTATTTTTCTCATGATCTTGAGATAACGAAAGTTATTTTCTCGTGATCACGAGATAACGAAAGTTGTTTTCTCGTGATCATAACTTATTTTTCTTCTGATCTCGAGATAACGAAAGTTGTTTTCTCGTGATCACGACTTATTTTTCTCGTGATCTCGAGATAACGAAAGTTATTTTCTCGTGATCACGACTTATTTTTCTTGTGATCTCGACTTATTTTTCTCATGATCTTGAGATAACGAAAGTTATTTTCTCGTGATCACGAGATAACGAAAGTTGTTTTCTCGTGATCATAACTTATTTTTCTTGTGATCTCGAGATAACGAAAGTTGTTTTCTCGTGATCATAACTTATTTTTCTTCTGATCTCGAGATAACGAAAGTTATTTTCTCGTGATCACGACTTATTTTTCTCGTGATCTCGAGATAACGAAAGTTATTTTCTCGTGATCACGACTTATTTTTCTTGTGATCTCGAGATAACGAAAGTTGTTTTCTCGTGATCACAACTTTTTTTCTTGTGAACTCAAAATAACGAAAGTTGTTTTCTCGTGATCATAACTTATTTTTCTTGTGATCTCGAGATAACGAAAGTTGTTTTCTAGTGATCACGACTTATTTTTCTTGTGATCTCGAGATCTTGTTTTATCAAAACGTAATTGTATCGCAAGAAAATCTTGCGCCTTCTGAATGTTACTGGTGGCCTATATCATGTTGTATGTGCACGTTTGCGTCTTTGAAATTCCATAATTGTATCAATTGCTCGCAGCAGAGATAGATTTTATCTCCGCATTGAGAGAGAGGGGTGTCCCAGAGTAGAACCTGACAAAAATGGAGGAAGATAAGGTATGTCATTTGCTAGATTAACATGTTTATTGTTCCTGTTTCATGGTTATTGTAATGTTCATCATACTGCTCCATAGCACTTGTTTAAAGCTAATATAAGTCCTTATTAACAGACGAACACACAATACAACACACAACAACACAAATTTATGTCCGATTTGCAAATCCAATTAGCCTACTTTTTTTCAAGTCAAGATCATTATTTATAACCTTACACTTTATAGAATAGGCCTGATTTATTTCTCTCCAAGACAATTCAAGTAACATTTAAAGAAATGAGTGAGTTTCCAAGAAGGCCCATTGCCCACACTTGTACACAGCACCTGGAACTTGCAAGCGACTACAGTACCTATGCAGAATTTAGGGCAGAGTTTTGCACTGTGCTAAACAGTGGAGTGTGGGTAATGGATCATATATTTTTTTGTAAACAATTGTGTACGCAATTATAAAATGAAAGAAATATCTTCATGTTATGCATTATATCCAGTTCATGAAGTTAAAAAAACTCTTGTGAATAGAATAGAAGGGTTGTCTGGTCTACTAGTTTTTCAATGATTTGAATGTGACAGTTTTAAGTTTTCCAATCAAGCATTTCTTTCTTGATTACACATTTTTCCATTTATACATCCAAAACTTCTAAATAATCTAAATAATTTTTTGTTGAAGCTGCACAGATGCACTTGAATAGTTTTATTTGCATCAACTAATTCATTTATTTCTGTACACAGTTGTATGGATCTTCCAATTGATTTTGTATTAAAACAAAGTTCTTTGACTCATCCTTTAATGTACTCTGCTTCTGTTTCCATTAGGTGACTAAATAAAACTAAATAAAAACTAGTTAGTTATGAAAATAAAACGAATACCAATATAACCTGCAACCTAGAAAAAAATATAATTTTACAATTTCACATACAAAAATGCATTTTACAATTATGCCATATTTATAGATTGTGATATCTATAAACCTAAAAGTTCTCTAACCAGCGGTCGAATGTTTTTGTAGAGTCTCAATGCCTCTGTCACTGCTGCACTTGGCTGTAGATTATTCTCTTCCATAATAAGAATGCAGAGGTCACAGAAGTCACGATCACAGGGTATGTCTGATTTCCACAGGCAGACATTTCCATGGATAATCACATCCAGTCTTTCAGCATCTACAGGACTCAAGTAGTCTTTTGATTGATAAAGTTCTGGTAAGTTGTACATGAGGAAGGGTTTCCCATGTTGTAAGTCACATCCGTTGCTAGGTCGGATTCGGTGGTTATTCCACATGTTTACAACAGTGTCCAGTTCATCCTAAAAACAAAGCGTATTAGGAATAAATAAAGGAGTATAATGAGTTGTTGTTTAGAAGCAGGTAAAATGTAACAAATGTCTGCAATATCTGAGAATAAAAAAGTGTCTATTATGAGAGTGTAGTACTCAGCAATCTGTGCTGTTTCCCCTCCTTATTTTAAGTTGTTTTTATGGGAGAAATGAAATACAAAAAATAAGCACTTTACAGTGCTTTTATTAATGACACGAGTCTAAATGTGAACAATGAGCGATATTATTTAGTCACTATAGCAATTTTGGGCCCTATGAAATAATATGAGGTTGAATCCCCTACCGCACCCATTCCAAACATACAAGCCAAACTAGCTATACAAAATCTGTGTCTGCAATTTAAAAATAATGACCTATTATGCGAGCTCGCTCATTCCGGTCAGGGCCGCTATCACACATGCAGAATGGCCATTGTAACATGCTGGTTCGAAAATATGTGAAAAGAGTAAGGCTGACCCCGACTTAAGTTTTTTCAACTAGACTAGTACTTGTTCATTTAAGCTATTAGTCGACAAAGCACTTTTTAAATCAAAATGAATTTAATTACATAAATATATATTGGAGAGAATTCTAAACCATAGCCTAATGAGCGTTTAAGTAATATATTATTCCGCACTCAAGCGCACACATAAAGCTTGCCACAAAGCACCAGCAAAAGTAATGATTATCAGTGTGTCAAAAATAGCAAGGAGACATTTTAATTGTTCACTAATAAACTAGTGTTTTGTGTGTCAGTGTCAGCAGCAAAGATGAAGTTGTAGATGCTGACTGGCCATCTCCGTGATAATGATAGATAATTTATTAAATACAGGCAATTGGTTGATGTAACATGGATTAAAATTAAGATACAATTTATACCAAACGAAATTCACTTGAAAGAAAAGCTTTCTACAAAACAAAACTTAATGGAGTGCATTTCCCGATAACCTTGTCTTTTAGCACTACGAAAACTCTAAACTTAGTACATTTAGAGTCTTCGTAGTGCTAAGAGAAGTAAGTAACTTAACCAAAGGTGTACCATTTCTAGGCGTGTTCCCCGAACTAAGGTATACCTTCTTAAGTGCTGTCCGTGGTGGTGGTGCTTATTTGGTTTATCAATGGTTAAAATTTGATTATTAACTCTATGCAGAGGCTGTTTAACTCCATTATGTGAGAAAGCGGTGTTCTTTATAATATAAGCACTTCAGAAATTGTTGAAAGTGCATTTATCAGGACTCGTGAGATCTTATAAATATAATCCAAATCACAAATAAATCCAACCGTGGATATTTTTTATAGGCCTAATTTGGCTTATTGGCCTATGCCTTTACTGTCTAATGGTTTGCCAGCTGATGTAGCCTACCTTTTGATAAAATAATTTAAAAGCTAACAACCATTAGCCTAGTGTAATGACAATTTTTATCCTTGCATAAAAAAATAATAAAATAAAAAAGAATTAGCATAATTGAACACTGGGTGTTTATTAAAACTTCAGAAATATATTTGTATAGAGTGACATGTAAAGAAGCTTTTTGGTGGCCACTAGTGGAATGAACTGTCAATAGTGAAGGTATAGCTAAGAGTGGTCCTGACCAACCTTACGAAAGTATGACTTACAGAAGGTATTCTTAACCAATGTCGTTTTGGGAAACATTAAGGTACACCTTTAAGGTATAACTTAAGAACGACGTAGTGTTAAGAAGGTTTCGGGAAATCCAGCCCATAACATTACAGTAGGCCTATAGATACCGGTAGTTATGATATTTGTGGATGGTCGGCACCTGCTTTTCTCGTGAAGTAGCTACTGGCCAGAACAAATTTTGCTCTTGATCTTGTCACCTCAAGAAAATGAACCTTAAGGTATTATACAACTTAAGAACGACCCGATCTCTGGCTCCCCTAAAGTGCTGAATCCCAGCGCGGTTTTCCATATTCAAGATTCCAATTCAGCACTACAGCAAACGAACAGCGACCGATCAATCACATAAAAAAAAAAAAAAAAACATTTTTTTTTTTAAATCACGAATGGCAGAGAGATTATTAGACCTAAAAATATTAAATAGGTCTACATTAAAAACATCACTCTTTTGAACAATATAATCAGATTTATTGATTAATACATTGGCCTAATAGACAAGTAAACTTCGAAAATGTGAGTTTAATTGTTTCGGATAAATGGAAATTATTAAGATAAATTAATAGCAGACTAAACAACATGTTACCTGAATTAATGAGAGAAAACAGAACCGTATGAGGCACTTGTCAGTTGCGTCGCATGTGAAATCACCAGTTGACTGCAGTTCTTTGAACATATCCATCCAGTAATCTGCATTTTGTCTTCTGTAGACACCCCACCAACTTTCTATTCGTTTTGTACATTCTCAATACAAAATGATATCGGATCTGATTTTTTGCAATATATCGCCTCTTTCAGCAACAGCTGGTATCGTGAAAAAATACCCAGCAATCTCTGGGATTGTTATTGGTGAAGTAGGCTTGCATTCAGATGATTGTCGTAAGAATCCATATACCATAGTTAGGGTCTAGCACTCGGTAATGTCGCCTCCTCAACCTTCTCCCTCTTCTTTCCTCCACACCTAATAGATCCAGACTTAACTGTACCTCTCTGACCATTTCTCTGGTCAGCCGTAAACCATTTAAACGGCATCTTTCAAACATCATTCTGTAGCCATGCAGACATCGCGGTCCCTCAGGTTGGCTGGCAATGAAACTGACTACACGTTCAGGGTCGCTATATTGTCTTCAACGATAAAGTTGCAGACCTGAAAGTCTCCTTCTCAAGTGTCGTACACTAATGTGAAAGTTGTCAATTACTGACAGACACAGAGCTAATTTCAGTTTGAGTGAGTCCCTGATCAAAGTAAAAGCGAATGCGATCATCCATGATGCGTTGTTTTTGCTGCCTTCTAATTCTAAGAAAAATAAGTCGTGATCACGAGAAAACAGGCCTTTCAGGGCTTCCGTAATTTAGTCTTGTTTCTTGGGGTGGAAATAAATTAAGTGCATTTTTATTATTTTGCAAATGATCTGCCAGTGGGGTAAGACAAATAATCTTGTTTCTGTTTGCATTAAGATTACTTTTCTTACCCCACTGTCAGATAATATTACTTGTTTTAAGTAAAATATTGCGATTTTTTTATTAATTTGGAATTTTTAGTTACTTGTACTTTTTATTTAAAAAGTATTTTTGCATTAATGAATTATTGAAACATCGCTTATGCTTTAAAATGCGAAGACATCATCATAATAAATGAGGTGAAAACAGGAGCTATTGAGATGAAATAAAGAGTCTTTTCAGCAGCTCTGTTAATATTGATGAGCCTCAGACTATCAACACTCATTCAACAAGACATTCAGGATCATCAGCAGATCATCTCACTTTATTCTGACTGTTTGCTCTTACAAACACATTATTCCAGTCAGGATATATGACAAAAGACTACTAAACTGCTCTATTGAAAGACAATGCTGTTATTTATTATAATCCTAATATGCACATTAACTGAAATACAGTTTGATTTTCTAAGAAGTACATTCAAAACAGACAACAATCATAAAAACTCAAAAAATAATACATATTGATTTAAAATGTCTCAAAAAAAAGTTAGCAGTTTCTGTTCCAGTGTATTATAATTCAGTAACCAAATAAGTCAAATATGTTAAAAGAGTAGAAATAAAATGTGAGCTAAACACTGAGAAAAGGAATCCTTTTTTTAACCATAGTGTAACCGCGGTTTTCGTAGTAAAACCATAGTAACTACAAAATGACCCATAGTTTTACTATGGTTTTTGCAGTAAAACTACAAATGAACCATGTTTTTTTGTTGTTGTAGTAACCATGGTTTAACAGTGTTATTTTTTATTTTTTGTAAAACCATAGTAACTAAAAAATAAACCATGGTTTTTGTAGTAAAGTCATAGTAACTACAAAATGAACCATGGTATTTACTAAAGTAACCATGATAGTTTTGTAGAAGAAAACCATAACTGCAAAAATGAACCATGGTTTTACCACAGCATTTGCAGCAGATCCAACTACAAAATGAATTACAGTGTATATTTACTATGAATAGAATATAGAATAATATTTATGTCAATAGAATAATCATAATGGTCTTATTTGGTCTATAATCTTATTTATTATAATAGTTTGTGAAAATGAAACAATCATATTACATTTTTAGCCTACTGAATTCTCAGCACTTGACATGTTTAACCTATGAATGTAAACATGGCAAATAAAATTAGCGGCCTAGATTATTTTCTAGACCGATATGGCTAGGAACTATTCTCTCATTCCTGTGTAATAATCACGGATCTTTGCTGCCGTACCATGTGTGCAGCGGCTCAGTTATATATTACTTAGTCTACAGGTGCTGTGTAATATCATTGCACATTTATTTTATATGTATATTTATTTATTTAATAAATGTTTTACAGTTAAAAAGAAACTGAAAGCACTCAATAAAAACAGTGAGACTGGCTTAATATTGCTAGCCATTTAACTAAAGCAAAGCGTTTGTATAAAAAAACAGTCTATATGCAATCACACTTTCAAATGAAATAATTAGGTTGAGTTCTAAACAAAATAATACAAAATATTAAACTAATAAAATATACATAAAAGTGCCACTTTGTCTATCTGGTGCGGCGGGGGTGGCATTTTGCACCTATGAATGGGTAATATAACGACAAAATAAATTTTAAATTCATTATTTAATATCAATGAGGCTTTTATTTCTAGTTATGGTTATTTATGTAAATGATACGTGAATGTGGCGTGTTTTAATGCGCATGCGCGTTGGACATTCAAATAGCGTTCAAACCACTGATCTATATAATGACTAGATTGCTAATGACGTCATATTAAGTGAAGCCGCTGCGCCGCCATGTTGGTATTCCCTAGATAGCTCACGCATTCTATTGAATCAATAGGACATTATATGATTTTACTGAGAAAACATTGCCTAACGAGTCAGCGTTTTTATATTTGAAGTCTCCCTGTACATTTTTACAATGCAAAGGTCCTAAAACAATTAAATGGTTATTTGTTTAAAGTTGGGAATTTCCCCTGCTTATTAAAAAGTTACGTTCATATTTATACAGTAGTGAACATCAGCTCGGCGGGTGGACGAGGCACTTTAGCGTATGTATTACAAATGTCAAAGCACGTATTTGAAATCTGGATCAGTGGTTCAAACACTGTAGCACAGAGTTGCCATGGAAACGAGGACACGACAACTGACAAGCGGCACAACTCCCTCTGTCGCCGTCGGAAATGTCTGAGTCTCACTATATCTGCCAACTGTTTTGTGATATTTTGACAAAAATAAATAGATTTGTTCCATGAGATTGCATACAAAAATCTATGGGACTTCAATGACACCCAGTGGCTATTTGTGGTACAGCGCCTAAACAAAATCTCATGGGAACTTAAATTTTTGTGATATCAACTTCAAATTTGGAACACAAAATGGTTAGACATATGGCTTTAATGTGATACTAATTTTAGTGTACCAAATGTTTTTGCTCTATTTCGCCACCGAAAATTAAAGACACAGCACTGTATCTGCGTCTCAGCAAAACACAGCTGTGTTTTCATACTGAACAAATCAACTTTTTGAATGAATCAATTGAATCAATGATTCAGTGACTAAGATAAATTAAGATAGTCAAATGCTTCATGCTTGAATGAATCAGCTGTTTGAATGAATTAAAGGTGAAACTCATTAAACGTGACTTGCTGCCACCTACTGGCGGTTTTAATTTCACAGGTAAAGTATCTTTTCATGATTTAAATAATTTAAAATATCAATATTATTCAACATTTTATGTTTTAAACATCAAAACATTAATTATGCAAAACTGCAGGTTATTCATTTGTAAATGATCAAACAGTCTGTGTAAATGATCTAAAGGCCACTTTACAGAAACAGATGCAGCTCTGTTTCCTCTGCAGTGCAAAGATTAATTTTGTTGATACTTTTTTAATTTGTTTGGTAACAGCCCTATTGTCTTATTATAATTAATTTGTATTACATTTATGAAAAAGGTAAAAAAGATGATTTCTGTCACTTCTGTGAACTGACCACCACACAGAATATGAAGAATATCATAAACTTTAGGAGTCAGCTGACCATGGCAGTCCTAAACCTGCCAAAGTACCAGCACAATAACACACTCAGCAAAATATTGTCTAATTATCGTTATCGAGAAAATCCCAGAAAATATTTCGATATCTTTGTCATTATCGCACACCCTTAATTTGTACAATATGTTATTTTTTAATAAATCATTATTACAGATTATATTTTCTGTCAGATTATGTAATTTTTGTAATAAAGTCTGTATCATAGAATGGTAACTATTTTCTGTTGTTATTTTGCAGATGTTTGTTGTAACTAAATTACTTAAATGTACTTTACTATAGTATTACTATAATATAACTGTAGTAAAACTATGGTATCAAAACCATGGTTTTGAAAAAAAATACCAGTTTCTACAGTGATGGGAAACACAGTTTTACTAAAGTATTACTATAATATAACTGTAGTAAAACCATAATTAATTTTCATAAGGGTTCCCATCCATTCCCCTCACAGATCTCAAACTTTAACTATTGACTTTCCATTCAGTAACACTTCTCACTCAACAATCGAAACAATCACACACAAAAGCACACACACTGGCTCGGTCTGAATGAACTCAACACATGTTCCTCTCATGCTCGCTGCTGCTGCACTAAATGTTTATTTCAGGAGGAAGACGCCAGAAAAGACGCTGTGCCCGATGAGAACAATACAGAAACGAGCCTGTCGCTTCATCAAACTGTATAAAGTGTGTGTGATGGAGTGTAAATATGAGGAGAAATACCGCGAACTGCTCGACTCACCTCAGAGACTCGACGCTGAAACTCAATGGGGGGAGGGGCGACGCGTGCGAGCGGTGACGTCATCAGCCGCCAACGGTAGAGGATTAAAGAATCTTTTCCCAACGACAAAACATCTATAAACTTCAACACAATCCCAGAAAAATATCAAGCATGATTACACTACTTCTCTTTACTCCAGCTGCTCTCTTTCTGCTGGGTGTGTAAAGCTGTGCTTGATGGAGACTATTTCAGTTTATTTTGTAGTGTGTGTTGTTTAAAGTTTATAGTAATTGTTCTGACTTCATGAAGCCTCATGAACTTCAAACTGACTAGAACAAACTCTTTGAAATGTGAATATGATACTGGATATCAAGAGTGAAACTGTTAATTATGCAGACAGACAGAAATCTCATTCAATGTCAGTCATGTGTGCGGGGAAATATCATTTATTCAGGCATTAAAAGCTCAACAAAATGCAAACATAATGCTTCATGGCTTTCAGAACTAAATTATTCCACGAACAATAACAATAAACTTTTGATAAAATAAGGAGATGCATTGTTTTTTGCCTCCTTGTTGACAGGAATATTTAAAAAGTCTGCAATCACAAGCAGATCTTCCTGTTTACACCTGTCAAACTCCTCTACTGTATGTAGTAAACATGTCCCAATCAAATTACAGACCCACCAATAATGCTTATGCTTCTTCACCCGCACAAGTTCTAACTTGAACCGTCCTTTAAACTGGAAGTTGCAACCTACTTTACTTGTTGTGACATATTTCCAAGTGAAAGGGAATATTGAATAGAGGGACGGAGTTTTCCTTTAGCACACCTCCTCTCCATCCCTCGCTCATAGCAGACTGACGGTTGGAGGAGATTGGTTGAGCATTTTTAACCGAAGCCATCAAACTGAACGGCTGACTATAAAAAACTGACTATAAAAAAGTCAGGTTATCAAACAAAGAAATGTTGTTTCTCAAAACCAATAAATGAATGAACGACTTCCCAATTTTTACATTCTAACAAACCAGAAACAGACAAGCCCCCAGTTTTCTTACGCTCTGTGTGAGTTTAGTATGGAAGCTAAAATAAAAATGTTACAACTTTTTTTATCTCATTTCAGATTATTTTCTTCGTAACTGCAAGTAATAAAGTCCGAATTGTGTTTTATACATTTGTAAATGAGTGTTATAAAGTGCATTACTATCTGGGGTATCGTTCAGTCACTGCTGTGTTCACACTGACCAATGGATCGGCGACAGGTTTCACACCGCATGACTGTACAAGAGGAAGAATCGCAGACAACTCCGTCTCATCCGCAAACTACGTTTCACAACCAAACACGCGAGATGTGACAAGGAAACTTTTCGGCAAGTAACTGGGATAAAGCAGTGTAAACTAAGCATTACAATCACATCAGGGGTCTCTCGTCACCATAACCAGCTACAAGTGGAGAGGAGAGATTTGGCTGTGACTAACTTAAACAGAAAAGACTTTATTGCTACTAAAGATGAACTACTTACAGTGATTTCAGACTGTGGTGATGTGGTTTGTCCACCTCATGGATCTTTATGTGTCTCTTCAGGGTACTTTTAATAGAGAAACTCTTCCCGCACTGATCACACGTGTGCGGCTTCTCTCCAGTGTGGATCCACTCATGTGATTTCAGATCTGATGAGTGACTGAATCTCTTGTCACATTGTGAACACTTGTAAGGTTTTTCTCCAGTGTGAATTATCTGATGCCGTTTTAAATCACTCGCTGTAAAAAAAGTCTTCTCACACTCAAAGCACATGTACTCTCTCACACCAGTGTGTATTTTCTCATGTCTATGTAAATGTTTCAGCAGTGAAAAACTCTTTCCACACACAGAACATGAATGTGGCTTCTCCTTCGTATGAACTGTCAGGTGTGTCTTCAGGTGTGATGCCCTGAAAAATGTTCTGCCACACTGATCACATGAGAACAGCTTCTCTCAGTGTGGATCCTCATGTGTGTTTTAAGATTGGATTTTTGTGTAAAAATCTTCCCACACTGATCACATGTAAATGGCTTCTCTCCAGTGTGGATTCTCATGTGTGTTTTAAGATTGAATTTGTGTGTAAAAATCTTCCCACACTGATCACATGTAAATGGCTTCTCTCCAGTGTGGATCCTCATGTGTGTTTTAAGATTGGATTTTTGTGTAAAAATATTCCCACACTGATCACATGTAAATGGCTTCTCTCCAGTGTGGATTCTCATGTGGATCTTAAGGTATGATGATTGCGTGAAACTTTTCCCGCATTGATCACACGTGTGTGGCTTCTCTCCGGTGTGGACCTTCTCATGTGGTTTCAGATGTCCTGACTGACTGAATCTCTTGTCACAGTGTGAACACTTGTAAGGTTTTTCTCCAGTGTGAATTCTCTGGTGCAGTTTTAAACTGCCTGCTGTAGTAAAAGTCTTCTCACACTCAAAGCGCTTGTACTCTCTCACACCAGTGTGTATTTTCTTGTGTATTTGTAAATTACACAGCAGTGAAAAACTCTTTCCACACACAGAACATGAATGTGACTTCTCCTTTGTATGAACTGTCAGGTGTGTCTTCAGGTTTGATGCCCTGAGAAATGTTTTGCCGCATTGATCACATGTGAACGGCTTCTCTCCAGTGTGAACAGTCATGTGACGCTCTAGATTTTGTTTGTATGTGAAACTCTTTCCACACTGAGAGCTCGTTGTAGATTTCTTGGCTCTTGTTTTCTTTATAAGTGTCTTTTTAGTCTTTGAGTGACTCAAAGGTTTTTCTCCAGGTTTGACATGATGTTCCTCTTCCACTTCACTCAGTTCTTCACTCTCCTCACTCTCTTCCATCATGTCTGAAATCAAGAAAGTTTTTTTTTTTTTTCAGAACATCAATGACATCAGACATCAGAGAAAAATGAAGTGAAAAGAAGTTAACCTCTTAACCTGAGCGAGGACGCCAGCACACTGAAGCTTTCTTTGTTTAAAGGAACACTCCACCGTTTTTAGAAATAGGGTTTTTTCAACTTCTATCCTACATTTAGATATGTGGGCAAATGCATTTTGTCTCAGTGCATGCATTGATAACGCAGAGATATCATGCAACACATGAAATCCCACAACTACCGGTATGTTGACAGAAGTTTTCGGATTTCATGTGTTGCGTGATATCTCTACACCCAAGTAGCAGTGCTTTGCCTATGCTTCACCCTAATATAGTCTGAAGTCAATCTGCCTAGGAAATCGCCTAGTCTTAATTTGTATTCATTGTGAATACGCAGGCCACAAGAAGTAATTAGGTGGGTTATCACTTTTACTCAGGATATGCTAGCTGGCAACATAGGATTCCATTCATTATGCTAAACTAAGCTAGCGCCGACCCTGCCAAACTAAAACAATGCATGCACTGAGACAAAAATGCATTTGCCCACATATCTAAATGTAGGAAAGATGTTGAATATGTTGAAGCCCTATTTCTAAAAACGGTGGAGTGTTCCTTTAAATCAGCTCAAAATTACTGTCAAACTATACATCATTAAAAAGACCTAATTAGTAAGCTTCAATTATTACCTCTGTTTTATTCTCAAAGTCTTATAGTGACCGTAATTTGTTAATATGTGTCAGCAGTTATGAATATGAAAACCGGCGTCGGTAACTTGACTGAAATATGAGGCAAGGCAAGGCAAGGCAAGTTTATTTATATAGCACATTTCATACACAATGGCAATTCAAAGTGCTTTACATGAAAATGAAATTAAAATAGTGATAAGAATTAAGAATACCACGTGTAAGACTTAAAAATAAAACAGGATAATTAAAAACAGTTGTAAAGAGAATTTTTAAAATAAGAAGACAATAGAAATATATAGTTGTAAAGATATTTAAAAAGAATAAAATTATTACAGTGTATATATAGATAAAAATAAAATAAAAATAAAAATTAAGATGATGCATAGATTAGAATAGGTGCAATCAGTCGGACCTACAGTGGCACAGTGCTCATTCAGTAAAGGCACAGCTGAACAGATGTGTTTTGAGTCTAGATTTGAATGTGGCTACTGTTGGAGCACATCTGATCTCTTCTGGAAGCTGGTTCCAGCTACGGCTGGCACAATAGCTGAACGCAGACTCTCCTTTCTTTGAGTGAACTCTTGGTATTTCTAGCTGACTTGATCCTGATGATCTGAGTGATCTGATGGGTTTGTATTTAATCAGCATATCTGCAATGTATTGAGGTCCTAGGTCATTGAGTGATTTATAAACAAGTAATAATATTTTAAAATTGATCCTAAATGTAACTGGAAGCCAGTGTAAAGACCTGAGGACTGGCGTGACATGGTCATATTTTCTTGTTCTGCTCAGAATCCTGGCGCAGCATTCTGTATGAGCTGCAGCTGTCTAATGGTCTTTTGGGAAGGCCGGTTAGAAGACCATTACAATAGTCCACCCTGCTGGTGATGAAAGCATGAACGAGTTTCTCTAAGTCTTGCCTGGAAACAAAGCATCTAATTCTTGCAATATTTTTCAGATGATAGTAAGCTGATTTAGTTATTGCTTTGACATGACTATTGAAACTCAGGTCTGACTCCAAAATCACACCAAGATTCCTGACTTGATTTTTGTTATTAGACCTTTTGTCTCAAGATATGCTCACCTTGAGAATTTCATCTTCGTTTCCAAATGTAATGATTTCAGTTTTGTTTTGTTTAACTGGAGATAGTTTTGGCTCATCCAACTGTTAATTTCATCAATGCATTTGCACAGGAGTCAATGGGGCTATAGTCATTAGGTGATAGTGCTAAGTAGATCTGGGTGTCACAGCATAGCTGTGGTAAGCCATTTGGTTCTCTCTCATTATTTGGCTCAGTGGCAGCATATACAGGTTGAATAGGAGTGGTGCTAGAATTGACCCTTGTGGGACTCCGCAAGTCATGGATGTCCAGTCAGACTTATGGTCACCTATACTCACATAATAACCTCTTCCTTCTAAGTACGACCTGAACCATTTAAGGACCATCCCAGAAAGTCCGACCCAGTTTTCCAGCCTGTCAAGAAGTATGTTATGGTCAACAGTGTCGAATGCGGCACTGAGGTCGAGTAGCACCAGAATTGATGTTTTGCCTGTATCTGTATTGAGGCGAATATCATTTATGATCTTTATGAGCGCTGTTTCTGTGCTGTGATGTGGTCGGAAACCAGATTGAAAATTGTCAAAGTATCCGTTGAGCTTAAGAATTTGTTCAGCTGACTGAAGACAACTTTTTCAATGATCTTGCCTATGAAGGAGAGATTTGAGATTGGTCGGTAGTTGTTCAATATGGAGTTATCCAGATTTCTCTTTTTCAGAAGAGGCTTAACTACTGCGGTTTTAAGGGAGTTTGGAAAATTCCCATTGAGAAGTGATGAGTTTACCACTTCTAGCATATCTGCTTCTAAACAGTTTAACACACTTTTGAAAAAGAAGTGGGAGTGTGTCAAGGAGGCAGGTTGATGTTTTAAGGTGCTGCACCGTTTCTTCTAAAATTTTATAATCAATTGCTTCAAAATCAGACATAGTAACTTTCCGAGGTTGTGGTCTGATCTGACTGACCCAAAGCAACTCACGGATGTGCTGATCGCCTTCCTGATATTATTTATTTTCTCTGAGAAGAAGGAAGCAAACTCACTGCATTTGCTGTCAGAGAGCATTTCACTGGGAATGTGACTCGGGGTTTGTCAGTCTCTACAGTAGCACAAAAGAGTGCGCGTTAGCGCTCCCATTCAGATAAATCTCCTCTATGGTCGTCATGAAGACTCGTGACAAAACAACAGCCCTCATGGCTTTTAAAAGTGTGCTGAATATTTTTAGCTTCTCATATGTTTTTGTCAAATACAGAGAAGTTTCCAGTTCATACTGGCAGCCGGAAGGCGCTCTGCACATTTAGTCCATATGAAGTCACGATGAAGAGGCAGACCATGTGACATTCCAGGAACTCCCTGGCATAAACTCTTGCTGCGTTCCAGTTCGTTTTTATGATGCCCTTCACTCGCTAACTTCCCTCCGTCTCGTTCACTCGGATGTGCGTCATCGCTTACGCTGCATGAGGGCCCACTACTGGCGGAACATTTGCAATGGACTGAACTGGAACGTCCTAAGCCCTTGATCACTTGGAATCCACTATGGAGTTTATTTATTATTAATTTTTTTCCTTTAAGAAAATTGTTTAATGCAGCATTCTAAATGTATTTAGGTGTGTTTGGGTTGTTTTAAATGTTTTTAAAAATAATTCAAAGATCATAGAGTTGTTTGTGGTGGGGTAAATTAAACGCGATATGCGGTGACGTTACAATCGTGTTGCATTGTGGTATATGAAGCTGCCTGAAGTGCACATATGAAGTAGACTCGCTCCCTCAGTCAAAATCGAGGGAGCAAGGGTCTGTCCATATAAACTTCCCTTGTCCACTTCACGAAGTGGAACGCACTTCAAAATGGCGGCGGGGTTTCCCCCGAGGGGAAGTGCTTAGGGAAGTTTGCAAGTGCGTGTCTAAAAGTGGAGTGGAACGCAGCAAAAACCTCCAGAGACCTCTATAACAGAGACAGAGGTAACTGCAGCTTGGAGGAATGGGTGTGCCAAACGATGCACCTTTACTTTTATGAAAAAAAAATGTAATAGTAAAACTCACTCAAAATCTTTCAATTATCAAGAAGGGCATTCAATAGAATTTCAGAGAAGGTGAAGTGAGAAGTTTGATCAAAGAAATGAGTTATGAATTAGAGAGTCGTCTCGTCAGTGATTACAAAGACACATTCACACCATCCGGCCACAACCCGGATGGTGTGAATATGTGCTGGAGACTGAAACTGAATGGGGCAGTTTACACCACTAAACAAAAGAGACAATATACTGAATGAAAGCTCAGAAGAGAGGGCAAACATCACTTAGCATTTTAGAGTCTTCTCAAAATAAAATCACATGGTATGATCTTGAAAAACATTTAATAAAATTCAGAGTTTTAGACTTATCATCTTCAGATTTGAATTATAACATGGTCAGATGTATGGCTTTAGCTGTAGTGTATTTCAAGAAGGCCAACTTCAATTTTACTTTCTTAAAGATTTAATGAAAAAAAATTCTAATAACTTTGAAGCTTGTTATAACTTGTTATATTTTTTCATTATAGCAATTTTTGAATTATCATTGCCGAAAATTCACACTGATCTTCCAATAATCATAGTAACAATAATTAAAACATTATAGCCAAATAGAGAACTATTAATTATATTTGTTTAATGACACATGATATTAACATTAGAATGTACAATACTGCCATATTTTGGCTGATATTTATTTTACTAAAGACTTTTTAATTAAGAGCTGGTTTGTGTGTTTTTACACGAAACACACATGATCGCTGTCATGCAGTGAATCCGGCCTATCGTGTATAGTAAACTGTATAGTGTTGACCGTATTCATCAACCCTGTTTCCAAAGTTATTATAAGAACAACAATCTCAATAAATAACTTTCATCATTTATGAGAAATACAGCCTAGAAGTACTACTTTTGCTTAAATTAAGAATTTTTTCACCAGCATCATGAATGAATGAAGAATAAACACCAACCTCTTTGTTCTTCAGGATCTTCAGTGTGTTTCATTCTGCAGGTTCTGGATCACTCATGTTCTCACTGTCCTCTTTAATGATCTCAGTCTTTGCAGATTTCAGCTCTTCCTGATGCTTTGATGCTCGTCTTCACTTGTAGCCTGATGGGAATATTCCAGCATTTATTGATGAGCTGATGTGGGGAGGAGCTTCACTGATGATGTGCCTGCTGTGGGAGGAGCTTCACTGATGATGTGCCTGCTGTGGGAGGAGCTTCACTGATGATGTGCCTGCTGTGGGAGGAGCTTCACTGATGACAAATTCTCAAGGGTGGCTGCAGCAGCTGCACGAGCTCTGATGACGACACAGCTGATCTACGATAGGCCCGATTCACATGTGTTTCGTGTTTATTCGTAAAACTGATGTTACACTAATGCTCACAAATCATTTATTTATCATTAACAGTAAAACCTCTTTTTATGTTGTCGCGATGTTATATTGTCATGTTTATCAAACTAAAACTGATAAAAACCGTTGACCCCACTTCATTGATAGTGTAGGTTTATATGTTAAACTTTATTCTTGTCCAAATAGACGCTTTATTAAGCAGTGCATAAAGTATTGAATGAAAATGTCATCTGAAACATCTGTGTATTTGAGAAATATTGCATTTATTTAACTTCAGCTGTGATAAAGTTTGCAAACACAGCCCAAGCGTCACTGCGGGAAGCAGAAAGAGTCCGACTTCACGTCTCCGTTTGCAGCTCCTCCCCGCCTGCACGCGGCTACTCTCGCCGATCGGATGCATCCAGCCGCAGCCGATGTCCAACACACCTGATGTGATTGATGTGGGAGGAGCTTCACTGATGATGTAATTGCTGTAGGAGGAGCTTCAATCATGATGTAGCTGCTGTGGGAGGGGTTTCTTTAAGTTTCGAGATAAATTATTCTGATCTACAGACAACTTTAGACTATCTGGGAGTTGGTTTCATTGTTTAATGGTTTTAAATGAAAAAGCTGTCTGTGCAGCTTTTTCATGATGATGAGCTTATCAGCCAAAATAAAAAAATATATCAGTTACTGAGCCTAATTTAGGTTATTTTCAGTGACAAATATTGCATACATGTGTGTTTTGATTGTAAACTTTCTTTATTCATGTGCTCTATTTAGATAAATATTCTCTTTATTACACTGAAACATGATACATGTTAAAATTGTACACTGGCCCTTTAACTTGTTCATGCGCAAGGTTAAAATATTCTGGAAATATACCTAAATATATAAAATATCCCTCAGCCCGAGTTTTTCAAGGTGACCGTTTTGTTTCCATGGTGACGCATCATTGCTTGTCACAATATAGTGCTGTGTGATCTGCTTTTTATTAAAAAATTTATTAAAAATATTCACAAATTTATACATTTATTTGTAACATGAAATATTTTATATTCCCATTGTCAAATATGGGCAAGTGTATGTGTTTTGATGTTTAAACGCCTTTATAACGATCACGTTAGTTGAGATATGCACAATGGGCGCCGCCATTTTAGTTTGTGCCGCAGTTTAGTTAAAGGGTTACTTCAGCGATTAGCATTAAGCTTTGTATCAGTAGAAAACCAGGAGTATATTCGAAATATCGTACTTTCCCCCTCATATGACCCTGAGACGAGAGAATTATGTATTTTATTTCTGGAAAAAAATGTGGCCAGTGGCTAAAGTCTACAGCCAGCAGGAGGCGCTATTTCCACATGTTTTCAACATCACACTCACAGCACTCGGCTCGCGGAGATTCATGTAAACGGAGCGGTGGAGAGCAAAGTGAGTGTTTTAATTTTTAAAATTAACTTCTTATGAAAGTTAAGCTTCCAAAGACATGGACTGCACCAGGAAATGCGCCAGACTGATCACGCGCTGTGAATGTATGCGGCCGCGAATCCTGCGATTACCTCAGCTCAGCTCATGTGATGAATGTAATCTGACTCCTACTTTGTTTGTGCCGTGACGGTCACTCAGTCGGCTCACTCATAATATATTGAACAGACACGTTCAGTTTTTAATTGTAGTGTCTCTAGCTGAACTGATTTTAAAACTGCGTGAAGTTGGGTCTTCCCCACCCAACGCAAAACTTCGCAAAATAGTCTCGATCGCTTGTGCCCGCTTGTGCTGGTTTGTGCCGGTAAAAGCTGCGCTTGTGCTGCTTCCGCTTTTTAGATATTAAAATAATATTAAGGTAGTCATTTTGAGGTCACTCAGCCCCGACCTGCTCCAAGGTCAACTTAAATAGTCTCAATCGTTTGTGCTTCGCTTGTGCTGGTTTGTGCGGTAAAAGCTGCGTTTGTGCTGCTTCCGTTTTTTAGATATTAAAATAATATTAAGGTAGTCATTTTGAGGTCACTCAGCCCCCCGACCTGCTCCAAGGTCAACTTAAATAGTCTCAATCGCTTGTGCTTCGCTTGTGCTGGTTTGTGCGGTAAAAGCTGCGTTTGTGATGCTTCCGTTTTTTAGATATTAAAATAATATTAAGGTAGTCATTTTGAGGTCACTCAGCCCCCCGACCTGCTCCAAGGTCAACTTAAATAGTCTCAATCGTTTGCTTTCGTTTGTGCTGGTTTGTGCGGGTAAAAGTGTTGTTTGTGCTGCTTTCGTTTTAAAATATTATACATTGAATTATAGCCGATGACGTCACCAGCCCCCCGACCTGCTCCAAATTCACCTCAAATAGTCTCAATCGTTTGTGCTTCGTTTGTGCTGGTTTGTGCTGATAAAAGTGTTGTTTGTGCTGCTTTCGTTTTTAAAATATTATACATTGAATTATAGCCGATGACGTCACCAGCCCCCCGACCTGCTCCAAGGTCAACTTAAATAGTCTCAATCGTTTGTGCTTCGTTTGTGCCGGTAAAAGGTTCGTTTTTGTGGCTTTCTTTTTTTAACAACACAGAAGTAAATTAGCCTGGTTAGATTCAAACGGCAAACCAAATTACATTAAACAGTAGCATTCACTTAATTGTTACTGTGTATTTTTCGACTAGCCTATTAACGGACAAAGCGGATCACAGGATGTGTGGAATATAAAACAAACTCCAAGTGTTTTTTACTTGCTACTGTATATGGTGTTACGTGAATAACAGCCTTAAAATTAACATTGTCATTAATGCACGCACCACAATCTGTTAATCTCATCTGTTTAGGCCACATGTAGCTATGTATAGACCTAAATTATACAGTAACGTTACCCTTGAAAGTCTCTTAAGCTCACCAAAGGAAGTATTAGGGAAATATTACACTTTAAATTAATAATTATTATTTCTGTGATGTCAACGCTCAATTTTCTGCATCATTGCAGTCTTCAATATCACGTGGTCCTTCAGAAATCATAGTAAAATGCTGTTTTGTGCTCAACTATGATAAACTATTATTGAAGCTTGATTATTAAGAATAGTTCTTAATTTTTTTTGTAAAAACCGTGATACAATTTGCTTTTTACCTTTCTATAAATCAAAGATAAAATAACAGCATTTATGTTAAATATAAATATTTTTAACAATATAAATGTCTTTGCTGTCTCTTTTGATTAATTTATTGTGTCCTTTACCTAACCTTTGAATGATTGTGTATCATGGTTTCCACCAAAAAATAAAATAAAATACTAAGCAGCACAACATTGATATTGATAATAAGTAATGTTTCTTAAGCATCAAATCATTAGAATCATGTGACACTGAAGACTGGAGTAATGATGATAAATTCAGCTTTGATCACAGGAATAAATTACACTTTACTATAAATTCACATAGAGAACAGCTGATTTACACTGGAGTAATAATCAATAATGTTACTGTTTTTACTTTTTTGCCTACTTGTATTGTTTGATTTAATAAATACAGCCTTGGTGAGCAGAAGATACTTCTTTCAGAAACATTACAGCCTAATGTTTTGAAAATATAATGTATGTACTTACATTTGCCAAATTTGATTTAGTAATGACTTTTGTAGTTTGATATTACATTAATGTTTCCTCTACTAACTGCTAATTTCAACTAGAACACTCCTAGTGTGTCACTTGCACCTAGTGGTGGGAGTGAAGTGCAGCAGATTAAACTGCAAATAAATACAAAGTTAAATCAGGAGAGACCAGTGAATGAAGAAAAAATAAATCTTTATTGAACAAATGATAGTGAGGAGAATTGAGAACAAATGAGAAAACACAAAAACATTGATACGGAGTTGCTGTTCTATTAATACGTCTTTACTGGCAACATTTTGATAAGAGATTTAGATTTGAGTACAAACCCAAAATAAAACGCTTCATGCTCATTAATCGAGGGCTGGTGACATCATTGTCTAACATTTTTGTGTCTAATATTTTAAAAAAGAAAGCCACAAAAACGAACCTTTTACTGGCACAAACAAAGCACAAACGATTGAGACTATTTGAGGTGAATTTGGAGCAGATCGGGGGCTGGTGACGTCATCGGCTATAATTCAATGTATAATATTTTAAAAACGAAAGCAGCACAAACAACACTTTTATCAGCACAAACCAGCACAAACGAAGCACAAACGATTGAGACTATTTTGGGTGAATTTGGAGCAGGTCGGGGGGCTGGTGACGTCATCGGCTATAATTCAATGTATAATATTTTAAAAACGAAAGCAGCACAAACGCAGCTTTTACCCGCACAAACCAGCACAAACGAAGCACAAACGATTGAGACTATTTAAGTTGACCTTGGAGCAGGTCGGGGGGCTGAGTGACCTCAAAATGACTACCTTAATATTATTTTAATATCTAAAAAACGGAAGCAGCACAAACGCAGCTTTTACCGGCACAAACCAGCACAAACGCACAAACGATTGAGACTATTTAAGTTGACCTTGGAGCAGGTCGGGGGGCTGAGTGACCTCAAAATGACTACCTTAATATTATTTTAATATCTAAAAAACGGAAGCATCACAAACGCAGCTTTTACCGCACAAACCAGCACAAACGGCTCAAACGATTGAGACTATTTAAATTGACCTTGGAGCAGGTCGGGGCTGGTGACGTCATCGGCTATAATTCAATGTATAATATTTTAAAACGAAAGCAGCAAACGACACTTTTATCAGCACAAACCAGCACAAACGAAGCACAAACGAGTGAGACTATTTTGGGTGAATTTGGAGCAGGTCGGGGCTGGTGACGCCATCGCCTATAATTCAAAGGCCAATATTTTAAAACGAAAGCAGCACAAACGGCACTTTTATCTGCACAAACCAGCACAAACGAAGCACAAACAAACGAGGCTATTTGAGGTGAATTTGGAGAATGTGGGGCTGAGTGACCTCAGAATGACCTAAAAATGTTTTTTTTAATATCTTAAAAACCAAAGCAGCACAAACGAAAATTTTTATGGCACAAACCAGCACAAACGGAGCACAAACGATCGAGACTATTTTGCCGAAGTTTTATGCGTTGGGTGGGGGGCCAACTTCACGCAGGTAAATGAACGCGGTGGGCAAGTAATCCAGCGAAGTGCATTCTGGGAATTGTTGTCTTTCATCCCCATGAGACAAAAATACATTTTCTGTGTCTTCTCAGTCTAGAAGGCACCAAATTCAAAAATAATTTGATTGCAATTTATTTTTTGCAAAAAGTGCCTTAAAAATAAAGGTTTGGACACTACTCAGAGTAGCCTAAGCTAGAATAGGGAGGGAATAGAAGGCAAGGCAAGGCAAGGCAAGTTTATTTATATAGCACATTTCATACACAATGGCAATTCAAAGTGCTTTACATGAAAATGAAATTAAAATAGTGATAAGAATTAAGAATACCACGTGTAAGACTTAAAAATAAAACAGGATAATTAAAAACAGTTGTAAAGAGAATTTTTAAAATAAGAAGACAATAGAAATATATAGTTGTAAAGATATTTAAAAAGAATAAAATTATTACAGTGTATATATAGATAAAAATAAAATAAAAATAAAAATTAAGATGATGCATAGATTAGAATAGGTGCAATCAGTCGGACCTACAGTGGCACAGTGCTCATTCAGTAAAGGCACAGCTGGACAGATGTGTTTTGAGTCTGGACGTACAGTGGCACAGAGCTCATTCAGTAAATGCACAGCTGGACAGATGTGTTTTGAGTCTGGACCTACAGTGGCACAGTGCTCATTCAGTAAAGGCACAGCTGGACAGATGTGTTTTGAGTCTGGACCTACAGTGGCACAGTGCTCATTCAGTAAATGCACAGCTGAACAGATGTGTTTTGAGTCTAGATTTGAATGTGGCTACTGTTGGAGCACATCTGATCTCTTCTGGAAGCTGGTTCCAGCTACGGCTGGCACAATAGCTGAACGCAGACTCTCCTTGCTTTGAGTGAACTCTTGGTAATTCTAGCTGACTTGATCCTGATGATCTGAGTGATCTGATGGGTTTGTATTTAATCAGCATATCTGCAATGTATTGAGGTCCTAGGTCATTGAGTGATTTATAAACAAGTAATAATATTTTAAAATTGATCCTAAATGTAACTGGAAGCCAGTGTAAAGACCTGAGGACTGGCGTGATATGGTCATATTTTCTTGTTCTGCTCAGAATCCTGGCCGCAGCGTTCTGTATGAGCTGCAGCTGTCTAATGGTCTTTTGGGAAGGCCGGTTAGAAGACCATTACAATAGTCCACCCTGCTGGTGATGAAAGCATGAACGAGTTTCTCTAAGTCTTGCCTGGAAACAAAGCATCTAATTCTTGCAATATTTTTCAGATGATAGTAAGCTGATTTAGTTATTGCTTTGACATGACTATTGAAACTCAGGTCTGACTCCAAAATCACACCAAGATTCCTGACTTGATTTTTTGTTATTAGACCTTTTGTCTCAAGATATGCGTTCACCTTGAGAATTTCATCTTCGTTTCCAAATGTAATGATTTCAGTTTTGTTTTTGTTTAACTGGAGATAGTTTTGGCTCATCCAACTGTTAATTTCATCAATGCATTTGCACAGGAGTCAATGGGGCTATAGTCATTAGGTGATAGTGCTAAGTAGATCTGGGTGTCAGCATAGCTGTGGTAAGCCATTTGGTTCTCTCTCATTATTTGGCTCAGTGGCAGCATATACAGGTTGAATAGGAGTGGTGCTAGAATTGACCCTTGTGGGACTCGCAAGTCATGGATGTCCAGTCAGACTTATGGTCACCTATACTCACATAATAACCTCTTCCTTCTAAGTACGACCTGAACCATTTAAGGACCATCCCAGAAAGTCCGACCCAGTTTTCCAGCCTGTCAAGAAGTATGTTATGGTCAACAGTGTCGAATGCGGCACTGAGGTCGAGTAGCACCAGAATTGATGTTTTGCCTGTATCTGTATTGAGGCGAATATCATTTATGATCTTTATGAGCGCTGTTTCTGTGCTGTGATGTGGTCGGAAACCAGATTGAAAATTGTCAAAGTATCCGTTTGAGCTTAAGAATTTGTTCAGCTGACTGAAGACAACTTTTTCAATGATCTTGCCTATGAAGGGAGATTTGAGATTGGTCGGTAGTTGTTCAATATGGAGTTATCCAGATTTCTCTTTTCAGAAGAGGCTTAACTACTGCGGTTTTAAGGAGTTTGGAAAATTCCCATTGAGAAGTGATGAGTTTACCACTTCTAGCAGATCTGCTTCTAAACAGTTAAACACACTTTTGAAAAAGAAGTGGGGAGTGTGTCAAGGAGGCAGGTTGATGTTTTAAGGTGCTGCTTTCTTCTAAAATTTTATAATCAATTGCTTCAAAATCAGACATAGTAACTTTCCGAGGTTGTGGTCTGATCTGACTGACCCCAAAGCAACTCACGGATGTGCTGATCGCCTTCCTGATATTATTTATTTTCTCTGAGAAGAAGGAAGCAAACTCACTGCATTTGCTGTCAGAGAGCATTTCACTGGGAATGTGACTGGGGTTTGTCCTCTCTACAGTAGCAAAAAGAGTGCGCGTGTTGTTTATGTTTCTGTTTATAATATTTGAGAAGAAGGTCTGTCTAGCCTTGCCTAGTTCCACATTGAAATCATGAAGGCTGTCTTTATAGATGTTATAATGGATTATAAGTTTTGTCTTCCGCCACATGCTCAGATTTCCTGCATTGTCTTTTCATTATTTGCACTGCCGTTGAGTTTCTCCAAGGTGCTTTCTGTCTTCCACTCTTTTAGAAGTGAAATAGACGAAAACAAGTTTTTTTTTAAAAATGTAATGATTAGGTGCTCCTTACCTGGGCGAAGGCTTCTGGTGGGGGTGTAGACTCGTAACAGCGAGTCGATGTATGCCGGTGCTGAACATTATGGTGGACATCTGAAATAATTTCTGACCTTAACCATAAGCAGGTGAGACCAATTTATGAATTGCCTAAGATATGGAATTGTTTAGATGATTTCAGAATTGTTACAGCGTTATAAAAATATGAAATAGACAAAACATGGCAGCAGTTGAAACAACACAGGAAATAACACCAACATACTCTGAGTATAGTTTTTCAGTTACAGGTTTGACATACATACCTCCCATTCTGAAACAGAAAACCCAGAGTTTCGCTCATTTCAGGGTTAACATACTCAGAGTTTTTACTTAACCTTCTTTCTGAAATGGGATCCTTATCTGCCAAAATCAAAAACTTATAAAATTTACAGAGTTTCAAAATTACTGTGTGCATTCATGTCTGTCTATTCACTGTAAATGCTTCTACATAAAATATTGCAATGCTAATAATATACAAAAACTGATGCTAATACATACAATTATTGTTATTGCTAACCCTAACATTACTAGTCTTCATGAAAATACAGGTAGAAATATAGAAAATATATAAATAATGTAAATTCTTCCAAATATAAATAATGGTAAGGAAAACAGTTGGAAGCATAAAGACAGAAATGCATGCACATATTTGTAACCAACAATTATTCTGTTGAACTTTGGTGTGAAGTTACAGGAGATGTGAAGACATCATCATAATAAATGAGGTGAAAACAGGAACTATTGAGATGAAATAAAGAGTCTTTTCAGCAGCTCTGTTAATATTGATGAGCCTCAGACTATCAACACTCATTCAACAAGACATTCAGGATCATCAGCAGATCATCTCACTTTATTCTGACTGTTTGCTCTTACAAACACATTATTCCAGTCAGGATATATGACAAAAGACTATTAAACAGCTCCACTAAAAGACAAGTTTTCTTCCAGCTGCGCTCCATTTTTCTGGCTGCTGTTTTAAGGGCCAGAGTGTGCTCGTTGTAGTGCGGTTTTTAAAAACATGACGAGCTCGCGGCCACTGTTTGAATGCAAGCGGATCTCCAGATATAAAACAAAGGTATCAATGGGTCTGTAGCCATTTTCAAAAAACATCTCAAGACACTTCTTTTCCAGCAGCACTTGACCAATAAAGAATAGCACTTATCACTCTATTCGTTTCTGTTTATTATTTATTAAAAAAATAAATATAATAAAAAAACAGTCCTATGTGTTTTGTGCTAGATTATGTGAGACTTGTTAAAGCGCTTGCATATTGTTGCCCTTGACTGTTCTTGCTTGCTTCTATTACTCTCATTTGTAAGTCGCTTTGGATAAAAGCATCTGCTAAATGACTAAATTTAAATGTAAATGTCTGTCCAGTAACTCATGATGAACCTCAGGCAAAATGCACACTATGCAGAGAAGCATTTCAATTGCTCAGACTTAAAGCAGCAGCGGTGACAAACACATCCGTGCTTCTAAAGGTATAGGCCTATTGTTTTATAATATATTAATATAATATTCCATACATTATCAGAGCTTGGCAGACAGAATTATTATATTTTTTAGACATTAGACAGGTTAATTAATAGATTACAGCCTAATTAATGTTATTATTGATTTATAGTTTAGTTATGATATATTAATCATACATAATACATAATCCTGTCATATAAAGTTTGACTTTAAAAAAAAATAAAACATAAAATGGGACAAATAATTACATAATAATATTAAATAATAAAGTCATAATTTAATTAAAAGAATTAAAAAAATAGTATTTCAGAATTGTCAGAAAAGTGATTACTGGTTCAGAATAACAGCTTAAAAAATAAAAATTCTGTCATCATTTACTCAGCCTCAAGTTGTTACAAACCTGTCTTTGTTATGTTTAACACATAGGAAGATACTTTGATAACGCTTTAGATTACGGCCCGGAAAGTACTGCATAATTAAAGTGAAGTTACAGCATAACTTTCTGTAATTATTGTGTAACTATAAATTAAGTATGTGTAGGTATAAGGGAACAATATTTAATATTTGTGGAATAAAGGGGCAACTATCAGGAAAATTAACAAATTATTAGTATAAGTATTTTTTAATTAAGGGGTAATTATCCGTGTAGTTACAGGGTAAGTGTGAATCTGCGGGCTGTAAATTAAAGTGGCTCTTGTTCCCCTCTTGTTTCATGTGGTTACAGTACAATAAAAACACTTTAATTATGCAGTACTTTCCGGGCCGTAATCTAAAGCGTTACCAATACTTTTCTACTATGGAAGTCAATGGTGCCCCAAAGCAGCCTGGGTACAAACTTTCTTCAGAATATCTACTTTTGAGTTTCAGCAGAACAAAGAAACTCATACAGGTTTGGAACATCATGAGGGCGAGTAAATGATGAAAGAAATTTCATTTTGGGGTGAACTATCCCTTTAAAGTGCACCAAATAGGATATGTCAAGAGAAATGAAGTGTTCTCTTCTAAACAATTTGATAAAGATTTTAAAAGATATAATAAAAAGCAGAAAATTGCTAAACTTGAAGAATCTCTAGGGTCTATGAAGTTTCATAAATGAGATAAAAACATATACTGTAAGCTCGAGTTAAAGGTACACTATGTAGGATTTTTGCAGTCAAATATCCAAAAACCACCAGGCCAGTGTTATATATTTTGTTCAGTTGAGTTCTTACAATATCACAAATGTTTCCAACTATTTGTAAATTGTGAGAAAATCGCTATTTTTACCAATGAACCGGGACGTGTGAGCATAGCGTCTGAGGGAGTCGCCTGTCAATTGTGTCATATCTGCGTTACCCTCGTTTCCGGTTTGATTTTGCAGAAAAGCTTTACTCTCAAGTGTCACAGCAGCTGCGCCGATCGAATGCACAGAGTAACGTCATAACACCATTGTAAACACACTTAAATGTATCTAATATATTAAACAGAGCTGCGTTACCTCATACTCATGACCGGAAAAGCGGAGATTGAGCCGGCAACTGTGTCCCATCATAATAAAAGTCCCGCTCCTCGCGAGCAGTGTGTTTGTTGAACAATCTCTCCAGCGGCCTTACTCAGCTCCCTTAGCACTCGCCCCTGCTCTGCTTCATATACAGTAAAGTTAATAATCGCATCCATGAACATGATTTCTGCCCGAGTCCAATCCCGATTCTTTTCCACCGGCTGTGAGGTGAAGACAACATGTCCCAAGATTCTGCGCTCAAACTTAACGTCATCAAACTACGCCTTTGTTTTGAACAGGCGCCCTCTAGCGGACGGAAAAGTCACATAGTGCACCTTTAAGTGTATACACATCCTGTAAAGATGACAAATGTTACATTATGTGAGCATGGGTTCTGGGGGATAAAAGCATTGTTGTGTGTAACTGAAAAGAATGAAGACAGTTAGGAAATAAATGTCTAGCAAGGTAGAAATCTGATAAAAATGTATAATAAAAAAAATGTGTGTATTGCTTAAGCCATTGACGTAAATAGGAAATTCATTGACGCGAGTGAAAAAAGGTGATAGACAAGTAACCTAGAAATTGACGCAAGTAAAAACCACATGAAAATATAAAGGGCGTCAAAAGAGAATATAAATATTGGGGACTTTATAGCTCTAAAAGAGAGATATAGTTGGAGTTGTAGTAGTTGTGTAGTTTTTGCTGAAGAGAGGAAGAGCATACAAGTAAGCAGCAAGCGGAAGCCAACGCCAGACCACAACCCTCAGAAGATCAAAAAAGACACCTGATTTTCCTAGCAGAAAGCATATACTGAATATTAAGAAGAGGGTAAGTTTTAAAATGTAATTATTTATCTGGCCCATGGAACGTCCAGCTTAGCTGGCATAGAGTGGTGCATTTGGCTTTTGCCTTTGCAAGAAATAATAAAATGAGAATGAGGACTGCCCTCAAACTCTGACAGTATTGACTCAGCCTGTTAATTGTTGTAGATTGAGAATCCATTTGGGGTATCAGAAGTTGACTGTCTGAAAAAGATAGATTGTTATAAAGATATCCCGGCGGACTTTACAAAGTCAGTCAAGGTTGCTAACCAGTCGCCACAGAGTGGGCCGTGGGAGTGCATTAGCAGGCATAGCTGTCCTCTGAGGGCGAAGAGCCAGCTGTGGTGCACTCTATGGAAGGCTAACCCACCCCACCCAGGTAGGCTTGGTTGATATCGGGACCGTAGGCCTAGGAGGTGCGGAAGTGAGCAGAGGTAGACCCTGAGATAATATAATCTAAGAAGAAAATATTATACGGGTACCTGACTCCTCCTGAATCTATAAAGGTAAACCCTTTACAGGAGTTGAGTAATATGAATAGAGGAAGTGGCTCATGACCAAGATAGTGTTATGTGGTCGCGGCAGAAACCACCCAGGGGGTGACGCGGCACAGATACTAAAGAGATCTTTAGAAATAAATAAGGGAGGTGGGGGGTCTGGGTGTCGTGAATGGGTGTCCTTTATTTTGCCAAACTGAAGGTGGCAACCCTACAGAGTAATGCCACAAGTCAGCCAAAAGCAAAGAAATAAACCAGAACTGGACCATATATATTAAATATGGAGTCATCTCAGCCTTAATAAGCCTGTTAACAAGCAGAATTACTGAAGGAATGAAGAGAACAGAAAGAGAGACGAGCACAAGCACAAGAACTACATCTGACTTCAGCCACACCTTAAGATGAAATCAACTGAAAATAAAAGAAAACATTAAAGGTCCCATGGCATGATATTTTTATTTTTTACCTGATTTGCTCTAATCCACTGAGGGCATGGTTAGCAAGTCTGTTGAAAAATGGTCTAAAACATTTATTGTAGTTTGAAATTGGCCACTGATTGGTAAATGCCCATGTTGGTTTAGAATGTGCAAACCTCCTGAAAATGCTGACATTGATTACACATTGAGTTATTGTCGAAAGCATGTGTTAAATGAGGCGGCAGTGGCTCAGTGGTTCATGTAGATTGTCTGCAAACCGGAAGGTTGGTGGTTAGATCCCCGGTTCCACCTGACCAAGTGTCGAGGTGTCCATGAGTAAGACACCAGCTGCTCCCGACGAGCTGGATGGCGCCTTACATGGCCGACACCGCCGTCGGTGTATGAATGAGTGAGTGAATGGGTGAATGTGAGGCAAAAATGTAAAGCGCTTTGGATGGCCATTGGTCTGTTAAAAGCGCTATATAAATGCAGTCCATTTTTACCATTTAAATAATTTCAGTATTGATTCAACATCAGTGATGTAGAATACATCATAGTGTAATGTTGCTTCAATAGCATTACCATTACTATTTTTATTTCACCATTGATTCAACATTAAATGCGGGTGCAAACATAGCAAAGAAAACTAAAGCAAAATTAGGTCAGATGTTAATCGCGGTAATTAAGAAAGTCAAACTAGATGTTCTAATGAAAAACAATGAAGAACGAGGTTAAAAATAAATATCAGATTCATGTCTCTCAAGTGTTATGGCCTCTTCTTCAGCTTCTGAACTATGAGCACAAGAACACTGAGCTCAAAAACACTGCTTTCCTCCATAAAAGAGAACTGAGTGATACACATTCATTAAGAACATTAACAGAAAGTCCTGAAGATGAACTTTGATAATTGTGGATGATGTTTGTTTGTTGAGTCTCTCGTTGCAGCTGATCAGGACAGATTTCTATGGAGGAGATGCTTTATGAAGTCACATTTGGTGTCGCACTGCTGGATCTGAAGATGATCAAGTTACCGTGATCGTGACTGTAGACTAGATCATTGATCAATCTCTGATGTGTTTCTCTCCAGTGTGAATCCTTTCTCGACCTGAAACAATGTAAATGTGGTGAGCATCAGCATATTTTTAAGTCTCATGATGAATGAATGAGGAATGAAGAATAAACACCAACCTCTTTGTTCTTCAGTCTCATGATGTTTCATTCTGCAGGTTCTGGATCACTGGCGTTCTCTCGGTCCTCTCCTTCCAGATGCTTTCTGATAGTTCTGCCCAAAACAAACAAGTTGAGAGATCAGCCAACAAAATCTCACAGACGTTGGCGGCTCATCAGTGTAAGACTGTTAGACCCCAAGACTGTAAGAAAAAGTGAATTAACATCTGAACTAATGCTTGTGCATTTGGCATCTCCATCCAAGACGATATCACACTGAGTTAATCATCTAAGAATGGCCTTTAATTTAAGTCTTTCTTTTCACTGCTTCTTCCCCCATCTCTCCAGTTTTTAGTCTCTGAGATCTTTCTGTCAAATGCGTTTCTATGAAGTCAACCTATTTAAGGAATAACGTATCTCTGACTAAACTTAACAATAAATCCTGATTTAATCGTGCCTGTGTTGTTTGTGATGAGAGTATTTGTAGATAATGAAAAGATTTGTGTAAAACGTAAACTTGCACAAAAATTAATTCAGTGTTTTGAGACTGTATAAAACTTGTTTTGGTCGATACTGAGAGGATTGTCATTACCGGTAAATTAAACATGAGATTGACATTTCTGTTGAAAATAATGACACTGTAGCCACAATGAGGATGTCTGTTCATCTGGCAAACGGCCAGATGTCTCGCGCCTCTCGTGAAGTGCGTTATCAGATCATGATCATACGATTGATGGTATAAACGGCGCCACAATGTCTGAAAGACCACTCTTTGATCACCCTTGAAAGATAACAACCAGCCGTAGTTGACTTTTATGGCTCTAGCAAATGGCCAATCAGTGAAATCTGATACCTCACACACACACCTAGAAACACACACATGGAATGTTCACCAAGTCCATGGAAGAATAGATGGTTAAAAGCCACCTAAAAACGTACTAAATGTATACTTTTCTGTCTGAATGTTTGTATATGTGTCTGTAATAATTAGGAGGATTATATGAATGTTAACGCAAACTATTTAGGACAATGGACAGTGGAAAACCTGGACTTGTGTGTTTTCCACCTCGCAGACCAGTGGTTCATGGTGTCTTTAGAACCGAGAGAACTCCATCGTACCGAATCTGGTAAAATAATTTAAAGGACATGCATTATTACAAAGATGCTAGCTTTGTAAAGAAAAATGCATGAACCTGTCTGCCCCGGATAGTAGCCAGGGGGAGGAACTCAGCCGAACAAAGAACTTTGTTTCACGCCGAAAACGCTCAGGTCGATTGGACCATCCAGGAAATGGGCGTCGCTCCACCTGATCTACAAATACCAATGCATTCCAACGCTTAACGCCTTTGCATCGCATTGCAAACCGCCACCCGCCATTCTTCAGAGAGGATACAGCACGCTTCAGCACGCTTACAAGAGACCCGCACCCAGCTGAACACCCTCTTCGCAAACCGAGAGCCACTACCAACCGACTTCAAGAAGGACCACGGAACGCGCGGGACATTTGAACTCAGAATACACGCACACACCCAAGCCAAAACCAAAGCAAGTATTCTTATTTCTACAATCCGAACTGCTGTTGAAAGGTCGTGTTATTCCCCTTTTAGGGACGAGTTCAATTCATTGAGGGCTCTTTGTAACGAACTCACTCTCTCTCTCTCTCTCTCTCTCTCTCTTTATGTTTGTTTTCTTTCATTCTTTTCGTTTAGGTACCATTTTAGTTTCATTTCCTATCTATATTTCTACTCTCGTTATGCATATTTAGTATGTACTTTCTGTGTGAATTGTAGTGTTATCTTTAGTCTGTGTTATTAAACTTCCAAAAGATATTTTTGAATTGAAGCTGTTATTCTTCTACATACACGAAGTCAATGAAACTTACAATCCTGAACGTTACCTAAAGCTGCCTTGTGCTACGATTTTAGTAACATAACTGTACGAACATACGAAATATTAATTTGTCCTGATCAGTAAAGTTAATGCTTCTTATGTTCTCGTTAAAGCAGTAATCCCTTATTGAGAATTGATTTGAAAGTCTATAACTAATTTGCAGGACAAACTTAGTAAGATAACTTCAAGCAATTCCTGAAAGGTTACTTGTATTTAATTAAACATTTTCCTTATCGGAAAATTTTAATAAACGTAATGAACAACTAGCAAATTATATTCATAAACTCATGAATATTATATCCCTTTTGAGTTAATTATTCCCCGAGATATTAGGCTCATAGTCGATATTGTTACAACACGTGATTGGCTACAATACTCAACGCTGTAAAATCATGCACATGACCCAAATGTCTCTTCTTTATCTCTCACCAGAATAAAATGCTACTGTAAAGCCCAGTAAAAGCCGATGCACAATTTGTGTTAATATTTACCAGAAATTGCTGCAAATATAGTGAAACTGTGGTCAATCCTATTTAAGCCTATTCAAACAGATTGACAGTCGGAGTTGTTTGGAACTATTGAGAGCTCTACGAATCACGTGACCACATGGCGGCGAGATCAAAGCGGGTCTCAACTCTCTTTTTCTATGGCTCAGCTCGCAGCCATGGAAACATAAGATTAACATACGTATCCACCCCTCCTAACCACCGCTGGAAGTTGGTCCATTACCTCTGTGGTGGTAAAAACTGTCACCGTCACAGTCCTCGTCTTGGCCTGAGTATTTGAGGAGATGTTGCAGAAACATCAGGCGTGACTCTTTAACCAGATAAGCCCATAATTGTAATGATAGTCCACTGCAAGCCAAGTTGAGAGAACCCAAGTGCAGCTTTTATTTAATAAACTCCAAAATTACCAAAACATAATGGAAGGCTTGGCTAAACAAACAGTAAACAAAAGACTTGGCGTGGCATAAACAAAACTCACCAACAGCGATTACATGATCAAAACACGAAACAAAGACTTGGCTTGGAAAAACAAACAAAAGACTTGACTTTACGTAACATAAACTCACCAACAGCGGGCTACAACGTTCAATAACAGCCCAGGACTATGGAAAACACAAGGGATAAATACACAAGGGCTAATGACAAGACAAGGGACACATGTGAACAATAATCAACCAATAACCCAATGACAACAAGACACAGGAACACATGGCAGAAACCCATGAGGGCATGGAGTCGCATGACAAAACCAGGAAGTGCATGACAACAAAACATGACTGTGAACATGAAAACCTAAAAACATGAAGATGAAACCAACACCCAAACCCCCTGTGACAGTAATGCTATGAAGTCAGGTATACATCTCTTATTCTTTACTTCAGAGCATTTGATGTTATGTATGGATTATCTTTGAATTTATTATGTAATTGACATGATACATTTACCTGACAGTTCCACTGATTTAATTCCGACTTACTCTGAAATGATTCACTTTAGTAGATTAAATTGTATTCATTGTTATCATAAATCTGTGTCGGGTTAGTAATAGACTAATGTCCAGTTTTGAGTGGGGCATTGGGGCACACCAATTGAGACTTTAGAGCTCCACCTAACATTGGCATTAATTCAAGTGTATTTAGACTGTGAAGGCTAATAAAGGGGATTTCCATTTACGGTAACAATGTTGACCAACCTTAATAGGGTGAACCTTACCTCTGTTTAATGTAAAGTTACTCTAGCTTAGTGTAGATGGGAAACTATGGCATGACCATACCAAAGCTGCTATTAGAGAAAGTATTGGTCGGCTTACATCTGAAGTAGTGGTCTTGACTTCTGAGTAGACATAATGTTGATTTATTAAAGTGTACACAGATCTATGGGGACTAAATAAAATACTTTTAGAGTGAGTGAGCACGGAAGCAACCTCTAAATAGTATAGTCATTACCTCTGTCTAAATGACCAAGACTGACAAGTTTGTGATCGTGGTCAGATAAAGCTATATTGGAATTAAATTACTTTGCTCCACTGAAAAGACAGTATGTGCAAGAGAACTTCACCCACTAATCATAATGTGGGCAGGCCTTACATCCTTACATCTGCAATTCTCTCAGATCATGTCTTATAATTATAATTCACTGTGATTGACACTCTCGTGAATTAGCCTTTGCCTATGATTTCAGCCATTTGTCTGCAACTTCGCAAAACCTGTTGGCGAGTCAGAAACTTTATTACACAGAATAAACTTTATTGCTCCTAAATAAGAACTACTTACTGTGATCTCAGACTGTGGTTTCTCCACTGCATGGATCCTCAAGTGATTCTTCAGGTAACTTTTATTAGTGAAACTCTTCCCGCATTGATCACACGTGTGCGGCTTCTCTCTGCTGTGGATACTCTCATGTCTTTTCAGATTTGATGACAGATTGAATCTCTTGTCACATTGTGAACACTTGTAAGGTTTTTCTCCAGTGTGAATTCTCTGGTGCAGTTTTAAATTGTGCGCTGAACTAAAAGTCTTCTCACACTCAAAGCACATGTACTCTCTCACATCAGTGTGTATTCTCTCATGTTTATGTAAATTATACAGCAGTGAAAAACTCTTTCCACACACAGAACATGCATGTGGCTTCTCCTTCGTATGAACTTTCAGGTGTGTCTTCAGGTCTGATGCACTAAGAAATGTTTTGCCGCATTGATCACATGTGAACGGCTTCTCTCCAGTGTGAACTCTCATGTGACGCTCAAGATTTTGTTTGGTTGTGAATCTCTTTCCACACTGATCACATGTGAACGGCTTCTCTCCCGTGTGGATTCTCATGTGAACATCAAGATTCTGTTTATTTATGAAACTCTTTCCACACTGAGTGCAGGTGAACGATTTCTTGGCTCTTGTTTTCTTTAAAAATGTCTTTTTAGTTTTTGAGCGACTGAAAGGTTTTTCTCCAGGTTTGACATGATGTTCCTCCTCCACTTCACTCAGTTCTTCACTCTCCTCACTCTCCTCCATCACGTCTGAAATCAAAGAAGTTTATTGTATTTTATTACTATAGATCTCAGAATATGCCATGCATTGACGTCAGAGTGTGGTCAAATGCTGTCTCAACAGTAGAACATCACCTGATTCTGTATCCCCGCCCACCGATTATAGGCCTACGTAGAGCTAAACCGGATTGAACTTCTAAGCAATAAACATACCGCATAAGCTTAATTTGGATTCCAATATTATGAATGCATGGATTAACTTTATTTTTAATGAATATCCAACTCACGTGGAGAAGACATGAAGACATTGGGCTACCAATGGCATTGTTCACTCTTGTCTTGATATTTGAAGGAAAAATACAATTGTTAAAGTTTTGATCATGCTGATTAACCCTGTGGGCGATTCATTCCGGTTGCCATTTTCCGACACTCTTTCAAAACAATGCCTCGCTTGTACTCACAGGGGAGCCGAAGCTCATTAAATTTACAAAGCTTGTCCAATCATAGCAGTTGGTGTTTACTTCCAAGTCTTTAGTGCAGCACGCAAATAAAAAGCATTCTAGGAGATTGGCTTAAAACCAGTGCAGAAAATAGCCTATTACCTATTTATTATGATGCTTTTGAATTTAAAAACCAACTAAACGCCATAAGTTCAAGACCTCAGACAACAGTATACCATTTTTAAAAAAAGCCAGTTGACCCCTTTAAGAGCCGGTCATAACAGACTTAAGTATACAAGTTTATAAACATCCCACAACTGACCCTTTGTTGAAAACAAACAAGAACATTTTGTATGATTTCATGTTTTAACTGCATATCTAAATGTGCTGAAGTGTTGAATCTTACTAACATGAATATTCTCCAGCATCATGAATGAATAAAGAATAAACACCAACCTCTTTGTTCTTCAGGATCTTCAGTGGGTTTCATTCTGCAGGTTCTGGATCACTCAGTGTTCTCACTGTCCTCTTTAATAAACTCAGTCTTTTCAGATTTCAGCTCTTCCTGATGCTTTGATGCTCGTCTTCACTTGTAGCCTGATGGGAATATTCCAGCATTTATTGATGAACTGATGTGGGAGGAGCTTCACTGATGATGTTACATATGTGAGCAGATTCTCTGAGGATTAACTGCAGTAGGAACTGATCTGACTAAATCAAAAATATATCAGTTACTAAGTTGGTTTTGTATACTAATAGACAACATAAAAATAAATCTAATGTCAATTGTAAAAAAAATAAATGAATGGAAAGAAAAAACAAATATGGGCTCAGTCTTTTGACACCAATTAAAAGAGCTTTAAATTAAATGAGTCTTTTCAGCAGCTGTTAATATTCATGAGCCTCAGACTATCAACACTCATTCAACAAGACATTCAGAATCATCAGCAGATCATCTCACTTTATTCTGACTGTTTGCTCTTACAAACACATTATTCCAGTCAGGATACTAAAGTATACTCATTTAAAAGTGCTCTATTAAAAGATAATACAGTAATTTACCACAACATGACATTAATACAATAAAAAAACACTACACTCTGACCAATTACTAACATGATCCAATATCCAAATAAATCTAATTATAATTCTACTTTCTAATAACTACAATCAATGTGAAAAAGTAATTAGATTAATAAGTTTCAGTTTAATTTTGTTTTTTGAGAGGGTTCAGTAGGGAAGAGCGTTCACAGCTCATGAACAGTAAAATGAAAACTGAAACATGGTGACAAATCTATCTCAGGCATGTTCATGTAACATTTTCTTTATCATCATGAAATACCATCTGCATGCGTTTTAAAGCCTTATCACTCAACTTGAGTGCACACACCTGACGCATGTGCACAGAGAGCTGGACGTCAGAGAGTCTATGAGTAGGGTAACTAGACTAGTTCTCTCCCCTTTTCCACCAGAATGAACCGGGTGCTAGTTTAGAGCCAGTGCTAGTGCCAGTTCGTAGTTGGTTCGACTGAGGAGCATTCTAAGAACCATCTGCTTTTCCACATGCTGAGAACCACAACAGAGCCAGGTCTTACGTCACTGTATACGTCTCATCTTTCTCAGCAACGCTAGCGAGGCAGCGGGAAACACAAACACACCACCAGGCATGTACTAGATGCATCGACGCTGCGCATACCGTCTCGTGTATGATAAAACCCCCCCCGCATGAGTGAATAAAAAGCATAAGGAGTCGTGTGCTCTTGCTGGACTCGTTGTCATACGACAATCGGTCTGCACAGCGCCGATGCATCTCGAACGAGCCTTCCATCATCAATGGCAAATGTTGCGTTAGCTACTATTGATTCACATGGCTTTACAACATCGTAAATCATCGGCGCGAAAATACTGCGAATCCAACGCATTCAAGAAGTTTGCAGTAATTTGTATAGACAGTGATTACAAACGAGCAGCAGCTATTAGCTCCATTAGCCCGACGTAATCGGTTCTTACTTCTAGCCCAGCAATGTTTTGGTGCTACTTAAGAACCACTTTTCCTGGCTCGGAGCTGGTGCTTTGGGTGTGGAAACAATTTGAAACTAGGCTCTGGCTCCGAACTAGCACCAGCACTGCCTTGGTGGAAAAGGGGTATTTCATGTGTTATTGTTATTAAACTGTCAAATGCACACAAGGTTATGTCAGAAACACAGTTCACATGAAAACACAAGGTTATGTCTGCACTCATGCATCGGCAAACGGTTTGTTCTGAGACACTGCTTATGATTTATGGGGATTAAAAAAATGAGTGGGTGGATTTTTACCATTATAGGGTGGTTGTGTACACTCACTGCCAACACACATTTATGTTCAAACCATGTAAAAGTGAATTTTGCATAATAGGTGCCCTTTAATTTCTTAATACCTTATGGTACCCATCCTTACTTATAAGTACCCAGATAGCAGACAAACACTGAATCAATGTTGAATCAATGTTAATGCATCAACTAAAATATCATTGAATCAATGTTGAAATTTAACATTGATTTTTCATCAGGTTTGCACCCTGAAATAATGTTATTTCAACGATTAAAAATAGATCAAGATGGGCATAAAATCACTATTTTTTCAACTATAATTAAATCATTTATTTAACACTGAATCAACATTGAATCAATGTTGATGCATTGATCAAATTATCATTGAAACAATGTTGAAATTTAACATTGATTTTTCATCAGGTTTGCACCCTGAAATAATGTTATTTCAATGATGAAAAATAGATCAAGATGGGCATAAAATCAATATTTTTTCAACTTAAATTAAATCACTTATTTAACATTGAATCAACATAGAAGCACTTTAAAATCAATCTTGCTTTATGTACAGCAGGATTCTATGCCCGTTAATTGTCTCTTTATTTTATTCCTTTCAATCAGAGACTATGTATGGCTGCAAATGATATGATTTTGTATCAAAAATCACTCAAAGTAAACAATATACTTCAGTTCACATGCAAATGTATTTATTTATGCCCCACAATTACAACAGGAAATCTCACATTGTCTTAAAACAATTACATCTGAATTTATAACACAAATGCCAGGAGAAGAGCCTGAAAAACATGACAACCTGCATCTGCAAAATGGAAGTAATACAAATGGAAACTTGCCAATAAGGACAGAAATGGGACAGTACTACTGAAAGAAAGAAGGTAGAAGAAAGAATTAAATACTCTAAACTCTGGGGTTTCCACCATGAGCAATGCCCAAAGCCTTTCAGGGGCGTAATGGAGCCATTTTTGCACCATCCCAGCAAAGATAAACTCTGAGGCCTCCTTTTATCAGCATTCACTTGTAAGGCATCTAAAACAACAAGAAGTTAGTACATATTTGGAAGTGTGGTTAATTAAACATTATAAATGTACTCCAAAATTAAGTGAAACTTGAAATTTTATCAAAATCTTTACATCCCAGTTAAAACTCACTGAATTTAAATTCAAGACTATTTAATTAATTTTAGTATATACTTTTCCCTTTAAAGCATCTGCAGACTCACAGGAGGAATGAATGGAAAAGCAAAGTGAAATCCGATGTTTTATCTTATGTTATTATTATATTTAATAGTAAATAATAGTAAAGAAATAAATAAAAGTGTGAAAGTGAAACAAGTAAATTAATGATCAAGTAGCTAAATTAATAAAAGAGGAGCTGGATAAGCTACACAGTGATTTGGAAGAGATTATCCATTTACAACACGAACTGGAGGCGCAACAGTTTGCTAAATTTCTGCAGTTTGATATAGCAGTTTGATATAGCTGCCTACAGAACTAAAGATCTCACTCTTTTCTTGCCGCATTAAAGATGAAATTGGAATTGTGTAATTGTGGTCGGCCCTCGTGAGGGTATCGCACAGCTGAAGCAGAGCTGCGAACTGATTGTCCTATTTCCCTTCACCTGCCGATATGTCAATCAGTCCGTAGCTCTGCTTCAGCTGTGCGATACCTCACGAGTGGAGACCAGAATTACTGCCATGACAGAAATTCATCTAGCCGTCCGACGCTTCTCGCTTTCTACACTGGACGAATATGGGATGACAGAGTATGAATGGTACAATGAATGCATGTACGGCACCATTTCCACAAATACACAAATCTTATTTGTTGCACGCACAAATCATTTTGATACTAAAATCATCCCATAGACGAACACCTCACAACAAACGACGCATGACAAAGTTAAAAATTGGCCCGAGCCAAATAAGAGTTGCACGACTCAGAATTCGGTTCGAAATCGTACAAAAATCACAGTATATGGCAATCTTAAGAAATAAAGATGAATACAAATTTGATAGGGTTTGGTGAAAAACAAACTGAAACTCAATGTATTAAGATTATCCTGGCCACTGGTTGTGTACGAGGGCGTTCACGTGACTCTATTAACATCGCAGTTCACTCTGACTCGCCCAGGAGAAGCACAAAAGTTGTAAGAAATAAAGAAAAATAAAAACACAAATGAAAATTGAGATGCATTTTATTAATATTTTTGTACCTCTGAAAAACACTGTCGCTGTCCTGCGTCCTGTCTTTTTCATGCTTGAAGTCTGTTAAACTGTGCTTTGATCTGATTGGTGGTTGGCAGCCAGATTAAAGCTGCATTACTGCCACCTACTGGATTGGATTGTGGCGCATTCAATAAGTAGGGGAAAATATTCTAAATTCTTTATTAACAGTCACAAAAATCTTTATGTGACAGTCATTATATATCTCGCTGCTTGCTTGCGCTGTGTAGCTAGCAGAAAAAAATTGGGGATTGGAGATGTTTTACATGATGGAGGAGATTTTAAAACAATAATTAAAACATAAATATTAATAATACTAATGATAATCAACTGGTGTATCTCATTGAGTTCAATTTACGGTAGGATTTCTTTGAAAATCCATACACTCGTTGGAGGAGATTCATCCTTTGTGGATAATGAATGTTCACAGAAATGTACCCAATTGATTTGGATTTCCTTTAACGTGTTGAATGATGGGACAGATAGATTGATAGTAATTAAGTCTCACCAGTGGAGAATTAAGCTGACCAAAAATCAACATTGATTCAGTGTTTGTCTTTTCAACTCTGAAAAGCATGGAAATTTTAACATTGGTCCAATATTATTTAGCATTGAATTTTCAACATTGGTCCAATATTTTTTAGCATCAGATTTTCAACATTGATCCAATATTACTTAGCATTGAAATTTCAAGCTCAACCAATATGATGATTCTGATGGAACTTCAACATTGATTCAATGTTTGTCTTTTCAACACTGGAAAGCATGGAATTATCAAACATTGATCCAATATTATTTAGCATTGAATTTTCAACATTGGTCCAATATGTTTTTAGCATCGGATTTTCAACATTGATCCAATATTACTTAGCATTGAAATTTCAACCTCAACCAAAATGATGATTCTGATGGAATTTCAACATTGACTCAATGTCACAATGCTATCTGGGTAGTGTTGCACGATATACCGGTACTAGAAAAGTATTGCGATACCCTGCTATTACAAACGGTACGATATGGAATTTTATTAATACCGGTACTTTAAGAAGGACCGCGGGTTAATAAGAGCAGTATTTATCAGGACGTCAGGAGTCAGGACGTGTGTGCAGATCTCTGCTTCCACCGTTCACTAAACAATGGAAGCAGAAGAGTTAAATATACACGCGCAGCGCATGACAAAGAAAGCAATAGAAACATGCGCGCATGAGAAAATATAGCGCGGCGCGGGATGTGCTCGTGCTGCCGGACTTTGATCTGAAGCGCGAGCACACGCCTTTCAGACAACATTTCAATGGTCAAAAATATGTAAAAATGCACATCCTGTGATTATTCAGGTAAACACAGTCGGGGGTCTTTAGTGAATTTGTACAGTTGAGGTAATTGGATCTGTGTTAAGCCGGATCTAATATTCTGTGTGATTAATCTTAATAAAACAATGAAAAAAAGAAAAATCACCCCATGACTGGCTAAACAATTTTAATATATTCATTAAGAATCAGTGTATATTTAATTTATTGCGTGAAGACTAAGCAGTTTTTTTATTTCTTTCTTGACTTGCTATACGGTTAAATAGACCTATAGCTGAAAAATAAAGCACTGTTTTGTCATATTGTTTGTAATTTGCATTTTTAGCTTATTTTCAAAAACAAAGATAAAAAAAAAAAATGCAATAAGTTGAAATGGTCAAAAACCAGGGCAGGAACAAGCTGGCCACATGAGTTTTTAGTTAAAAAATAAATAAAACAATGAATAATAAGTTCTGTTGTCATATTATTCAATTACTTTTACTGGGTGGTATTTTGACTGTGGTATCGATTTAGTATCAGTATCGAGGTATTTTAGTCTGGTATCGTATCAAAGTCATAATTTTGGTATCGTGACAACACTTCTTATAAGAGAAGCAAAGAAGGATTAGTTGCAAAGCTACATGTGTATAATACATCATAAGTAGAATAATAACTAGTCATTTTAGAAACAACAGTGAACTTTGTAAAAATCTCCTACATTTCTTCATAAAAGTGTAAGCAAACAATAGAGATACATATCAATTCCATATGTTCAATTATCTTATAAAGCGCACACAATGATATCATGCATATAATGAAGCAAAATTATATACAAGAACATCACTTTTTGAGATTGTTCTTTGGGGAGGAGCTTTAGTCTTTGAGTTGAATCTCACAGTTGAATCTGCTGGTTATGAAGAGGAATTTTATTCACTGTGAAAACAGTGAATTTTATTCACTGGATCTGAAAAGCATCTACTTTCTGTGATTGTTTTTTGTATGACTGTGTAGAGCAGATGAATGATTGAAACGCTTCCCACATGTAGTGCAGGGATGGGATTTTTTTTAAGTGTGGATCATCTCATGTTTTTTCAAAGTTGCTGACTGACTGAATCTCTTGTCACAGTGTGAACACTTGTATGGTTTCTCTCCTGTGTGGATTCTCTCATGTCTTTTCAGATTTGCAGACTGATTGAATGCCTCGTCACAGTGTGAACACTTGTAAGGTTTTTCTCCAGTGTGAATTCTTTGGTGTGTTTTCAGGTGTACTGACAGAGTGAATCTTTTGTCACAGTGTAAACACTTGTAAGGTTTTTCTCCGGTGTGGATCATCTGGTGCACTTTTAATTCACTCCCTCTAGTAAAAGTCTTTTCACACTCAAAGCACATATACTCTCTCACACCAGTGTGTGTTTTCTGATGTACTTTCAAATGATCTAGACGTGTAAAACTCTTTCCACACACAGAACATGAATGTGGCTTCTCCTTCGTATGGCATTTCAGGTGCTGCTTCAGGACTGAAGACCACAAAAATGTTTTTCCACATTGGTCACATGTGAACGGCTTCTCTCCAGAGTGGATGTTCATGTGTTCTTTAAGGGTTGCTGATTGTGTGAAACTCTTTCCACATTGATCACAAGTGTGCGGTTTCTCTCCAGTATGAATTCTCATGTGACACTTAAGGTCTCCTTTTCGTTTGAAACTCTTCCCACACTGATCACATGTGTATGGTTTCTCTTCAGTGTGGATGATCTCGTGGATTTTCAGGTTTGTTGACCGATTGAATCTCTTTTCACAGTGTGAACACTTGTACAATTTCTCTCCGGTGTGGATTCTCTCATGTTTTTTCAGGAATCCTGACTGATTGAATCTCTTGTCGCAGTGTGAACACTTGTAAGGTTTCTCTCCAGGATGGATGTTCATATGTTCTTTAAGGTGTCCTGATTGGGTAAATCTCTTCCCACACTGATCACATGAGAACGGCTTCTCTCCACTGTGAACTCTCATGTGAACATCAAGTTCCTTTTTGCTTTTGAAACTCTTTCCACACTGACTGCAGGTGAACGGCTTCTCTCCAGTATGACTTCTCACGTGACGCTCAAGATAATGTTTGGATGCGTAACTCATTCCACACTGATCACATGTGAACGGCTTCTCTCCAGTGTGAACTCTCTTATGACGCTCAAGATGATTTTTGGATGTGAAACTCTTTCCACACTGAGTGCAGATGAAAGATTTATTGACTCTTCTTTTCTTTAAATCTTTCTGTTTGGTTTGAGAGCGACCCAAGGGTTTTTTTCCAGTCATGACGTGCTTTTTCTCCTCAACTTCAGTCAATTCTTCATTCTTCTCGTTTCCTTCAATCATCTCTGGCATAAAAGTTAAAATGATTCATTTTCAGTAACTCATAATAAAAGAAATGTGACTAAAAGTAAACTCTGATGTAACAGTGGACATTAGAAAATCTGATATCTTAAAGGGTGGCCAATGAGATTATATATATTACACACAGTGAGGAAAATAAGTATTTGAACACCCTGCTATTTTGCAAGTTCTCCCACTTAGAAATCATGGAGGGGTCTGAAATTGTCATCGTAGGTGCATGTCCACTATGTGAGACATAATCTAAAAAAATCCATAAATCACAATGTATGATTTTTTAACTATTTATTTGTATAATACAGCTGCAAATAAGTATTTGAACACCTGAGAAAATCAATGTTAATATTTGGTACAGTAGCCTTTGTTTGCAATTACAGAGGTCAAACGTTTCCTGTAGTTTTTCACCAGGTTTGCACACACTGCAGGAGGGATTTTGGCCCAGTCCTCCACACAGATCGTTTCATGATCAGTCAGGTTTCTGGCCTGTCGCTGAGAAACACAGAGTTTGAGCTCCCTCCAAAGATTCTCTTTTGGGTCTAGGTCAGGAGACTGGTTAAGCCACGCCAGAACCTTGATATGCTTCTTACAGAGCCACTCCTTGGTTATCCTGGCTGTGTGCTTGGATCATTGTCATGTTGGAAGACCCAGCCTTGACCCATCTTAAATGCTCTAACTGAGGGAAGGAGGCTGTCCCCCAAAATTTCTCAATACATGGCCCCGGTCATCCTCTCCTTAATACAGTGTAGTCGCTCTGTCCCATGTGCAGAGAAACACCCTCAAAGCTTGATGCTACCACCCCCATGCTTCACAGTAGGGATGGTGTTCTTGGGATGGTACTCATTATTATTCTTCCTCCAAACACGATTAGTGGAATTATGACCAAAAAGTTATATTTTGGTCTCATCTGACCACATGACTTTCTCCTATGACTCCTCTGGATCATCCAAATGGTCATTGGCAAACTTAAGACGGGCCTGGACATGTTCTGGTTTAAGCAGGGGAACCTTCCGTGCCATGCATGATTTCAAACCATGACGTCTTAGTGTATTACCAACAGTAACCTTGGAAATGGGGAACTCTTTTCCAGCTCTTTCTCCAGCTCTTTTCAGGTCATTGACCAGCTCCTCCCGTGTAGTTCTGGGCTGATTTCTCACCTTTCTTAGGATCATTGAGACCCCACGAGGTGAGATCTTGCATGGAGCCCCACTCCGAGGGAGATTGACAGTCATGTTTAGCTTCTTCCATTTTCTAATGATTGCTCCAACAGTGGACCTTTTTTCACCAAGCTGCTTGGAAAATTTCCCAGAAGCTCTTTTCAGCCTTGTGGAGGTGTACAATTTTGTCTCTAGTGTCTTTGGACAGCTCTTTGGTCTTGTCCATGTTAGTAGTTGGATTCTTACTGATTGTATGGGGTGGACAGGTGTCTTTATGCAGCTAACGACCTCAAACAGGTGCATCTAATTTAGGATAATAAATGGAGTGGAGGTGGACATTTTAAAGGCAAACTAACAGGTATTTGAGGGTCAGAATCCTAGCTGATAGACAGGTGTTCAAATACTTATTTGCAGCTGTATCATACAAATAAATAGTTTAAAAAAACATTCATTGTGATTTATGGATTGTGTCTCTCACAGTGGACATCCACCTACGGTGATAATTTCAGACTCCTCCATGATTTCTAAGTGGGAGAACTTGGAAAATAACAGTGTTCAAATATTATTTTCCTCACTGTATATATATATATATATATATATATATATATATATATATATATATATATATATATATATATATATATATATATATATATATATATATATACACATATATATACACATACACACACACACACACACACACACACACACACACAGGTCCTTCTAAAAAATTAGCATATTGTGATAAAAGTTCATTATTTTCCATAATGTAATGATAAAAATTAAACTTTCATATATTTTAGATTCATTGCACACCAACTGAAATATTTCAGGTCTTTTAATGTTTTAATACTGATGATTTTGGCATACAGCTCATGAAAACCCAAAATTCCTATCTCAAAGAATTAGCATATTTCATCCGACCAATAAAAGAAAAGTGTTTTTAATACAAAAAAGTCAACCTTCAAATAATTATGTTCAGTTATGCACTCAATACTTGGTCGGGAATCCTTTTGCAGAAATGACTGCTTCAATGCGGCGTGGCATGGAGGCAATCAGCCTGTGGCACTGCTGAGGTGTTATGGAGGCCCAGGATGCTTCAATAGCGGCCTTAACCTCATCCAGAGTGTTGGGTCTTGCGTCTCTCAACTTTCTCCTCACAATATCCCACAGATGGGGGTTCCCCCTCTCTATGGGGTTCAGGTCAGGAGAGTTGGCAGGCCAATTGAGCACAGTAATACCATGGTCAGTAAACCATTTACCAGTGGTTTTGGCACTGTGAGCAGGTGCCAGGTCGTGCTGAAAAACGAAATCTTCATCTCCATAAAGCTTTTCAGCAGATGGAAGCATGAAGTGCTCCAAAATCTCCTGATAGCTAGCTGCATTGACCCTGCCCTTGATAAAACACAGTGGACCAACACCAGCAGCTGACATGGCACCCCAGACCATCACTGACTGTGGGTACTTGACACTGGACTTCAGGCATTTTGGCATTTCCTTCTCCCCAGTCTTCCTCCAGACCCTGGCACCTTGATTTCCGAATGACATGCAAAATTTGGGTGACTGTCCAGTGCTGCTTCTCTGTAGCCCAGGTCAGGCGCTTCTGCCGCTGTTTCTGGTTCAAACATGGCTTGACCTGGGGAATGCAGCACCTGTAGCCCATTTCCTGCACACGCCTGTGCACGGTGGCTCTGGATGTTTCTACTCCAGACTCAGTCCACTGCTTCCGGTCCCCAAGGTCTGGAATCGGTCCTTCTCCACAATCTTCCTCAGGGTCCGGTCACCTCTTCTCGTTGTGCAGCGTTTTTTGCCACACTTTTTCCTTCCCACAGACTTCCCACTGAGGTGCCTTGATAAAGCACTCTGGGAACAGCCTATTCGTTCAGAAATTTCTTTCTGTGTCTTACCCTCTCGCTTGAGGGTGTCAATGATGGCCTTCTGGACAGCAGTCAGGTCGGCAGGTCTGGACAGCAGTCAGGTCAGCAGTCTTACCCATGATTGCGGTTTTGAGTAATGAACCCGGCTGGGAGTTTTTAAAAGCCTTAGGAATCTTTTGCAGGTGTTTAGAGTTAATTAGTTGATTCAGATGATTAGGTTAATAGCTCGTTTAGAGAACCTTTTCATGATATGCTAATTTTTTTAGATGAACTGTATGCCAAAATCATCAGTATTAAAACAACAAAAGACCTGAAATATTTCAGTTGGTGTGCAATGAATCTAAAATATATGAAAGTTTAATTTTTATCATTACATTATGGAAAATAATGAACTTTTATCACAATATGCTAATTTTTTTTAGAAGGACCTATATATATACACACACACTAGGGGTTGTACAGACTAGTCGACTTTAATGCTCTGCCATGACACTTTAAGCTTGATGTCGACTAGTCGCTGGCCTATAGAGGGCGAAGGAGGATAAGCCATTTCCTGACACACGCTCCGTTTTCAACTATCAAAACGACAAATAAACTCATACTCAGAGAGCTCGCAACAAGATATGTTTGATTATGCCATCTGAATGCTCAAATTGATCGGTAGAATGCAGGTTTTAAACGGCTTTTTATACACGTAAGTCAATCACCGTTCTAAACTAATGCATACATTGTAACGCACACACATAGCTCGCACATTACACAGAGATTGCGCGCCACACACGGAATCACTCGGTAGCGTTGAAATGTACTGTCAATACTGTTTTTGTGATTTATCAATAAAATAGTTTATTAACTGAAAAGTTCTAGCATATATTTCTTGATAACTAAATCCCACAGCTTAACTATTAGTATAGAGACACTGCCAGGTAGAATTAATTTACACGCAATCGCTCTCTCACTAATGCATTCGTATAAATGTAACCTAACCATTACTGGGCTACTTTATCTGTATCTGATTCAGAACGAGCAGATATTTGTTAGAAATATTAAGACCCAAAGAACTGATAAACAAGAGCTGTTATGTAGGAGAAATAACCTTATGGGCAGCAGAGTCATATGCAGCTGTGCAAAAAAAAAAAGTTCAGTCACAGCTCGAGGTTCAGGCTTATTTGTACATTAATGACATCATCGACTACTTGACACGACTTTCATCACATAAATGTCGACGTAAAAAAATCTGAAGTCATTCAATCCCTAATTTACACAAAGTGGGTGCGGAAAGTATTCAGACCCCCTTACATTTTTCACTCTTTGTTATATTGCAGCCATTTGCTAAAATAATTTAAGTAATTTTTTTCTCATCAATGTAAACACAGCACTATGACAGAAAAACACAGAATTGTTAACATTTTTGCAGATTTATTAAAAAAGAAAACTGAAATATCACATGGTCCTAAGTATTCAGACCCTTTGCTCAGTATTAAGTAAAATCACCCTTTTGATTTAAAACAGACATGAGTCTTTTTGGGAAAGATGCAACAAGTTTTTCACACCTGGATTTGGGGATCCTCTGCCATTCCTCCTTGCAGATCTTCTCCAGTTCTGTCAGGTTGGATGGTAAACGTTGGTGGACAGCCATTTTCAGGTCTTTCCAGAGATGCTGAATTGGGTTTAAGTCAGGGCTCTTGCTGGGCCATTCAAGAACAGCCACAGAGTTGTTGCGAAACCACTCCTTTATTATTTTAGCTGTGTGCTTAGGGTCATTGTCTTGTTGGAAGGTGAACCGTCGGCCCAGTCTGAGGTCTAGAGCACTCTGGAGAAGGTTTACGTCCAAGATATCCCTGTACTTCGCCGCATTCATCTTACCCTCGATTGCAACTAGTCGTCCTGTCCCTGCAGCTGAAAAAGACCCCCACAGCATGATGCTGCCACCACCATGCTTCACTGTTGGGATTGTATTGGACATGTGATGAACAGTGCCTGGTTTTCTCCACACATACCGCTTAGAATTAAGGCCAAAAAGTTCTATCTTGGTCTCATCAGAACAGATAATCTTATTTCTCACCATCTTAGCAAACTCCATGCAGGCTTTCATGTGTCTTGCACGGAGGAGAGGCTTCCGTCAGACGGACAGCTCTAGGATGGGTTCTGGCCATCCCAAATGTCTTCCGTTTAAGGATTATGGAGGCCACTGTGCTCTTAGGAACCGTGCAGCAGAATTTTGTGACCTTGGCTAGATCTGTGCCTTGCCACAATTATGTCTCTGAGCTCTTCAGGCAGTTCGTTTGACCTCATGATTCTCATTTGATCTGACATGCACTGTGAGCTATAAGGTCTTATATAGACAGGTGTGTGGCTTTCCTAATCAAGTCCAATCAGTATAATCAAACACACCTGGACTCAAATGAAGGTGTAGAACCATGTCAAGGATAATGGACAGCACCTGTGTTAAATATATGAGTATCAGAGCAAAGATTCTGAATACTTAGGACCATGTGATATTTCAGTTTTTCTTTTTTAATAAATCTGCAAAAATGTCAACAATTCTGTGTTTTTCTGTCAATATGGGGTGAGATGTGTACATTAGTGAGAAAAAAATGAACTTATCAAATGGCTGCAATATAACAGAGTGAAAAATGTAAGGGGGTCTGAATAATTTCCGTACCCACTGTATATATATAATATATGGCATGACATTATGACCACTAACAGGTGAATTGAATAACAATGATTATCTCTTCATCACAGCACTTGTTAGTAGGTGGGACCATTTTGTCCTCAAAGTTGAACAAGCATAAGGATTTGAGCAAGTTTGACAAGGGCTAAATTGTGATGGCTAGACGACTGGGTCAGAGCATCTTCAAAACTGCAGCTCTTGTGGGGTGTTCCCAGTCTGTTGTGGTCAGTCTCTATCAAAAGTGCTCCAAGGAAGGAACAGTGGTGAACCAGCCACAGGGTCATGGGTGGCCAAGACTACACAGTGCATCGCAGTTTGCTGTGTATGGGGTGGCATAGCCGAAGACTAGTCAGGGTGCCCAATGCTGACCCTTTTCCACCGCTGAAAGCACCAACAGTGGCACGTGAGCATCAGAACTGGACCACGTGCCAAAGGAAGAAGGTGGCCTGGTCTGATGAATCACATTTTCTTTTAAATCACGTGGATGGCCGGGTGCGGGGCTTAACTGGGGAACACATGGCCCCAGGATGCACTATGGGAAGAAGGCAAGCCGGCGGAGGCAGTGTGATGCTTTGGGCAATGTTCTGCTGGGAAACCTTGGGTCCTGCCATCCATGTGGATGTTACTTTGTAACACGTACCACCTAAGCATTGTTGCAGACCATGTACAGCCTCTTTCAAATAAAAACTCGTACCTTTCTGCACTGTCCCATCTTTAATGGATAAGCGTTTTGAACCAGAGGAACAAATTACAACAATATAACTAGTATTCCCAATATCCTACAAAACTAAAAGGCAGGAAATGTAATTTATAACGAATAAAATAATTCAACATAAAATATTTAGATAAAATGATTTATGAGGTAAAACAACAACAGGAGATTGAAAAAATAATTCAACAAAACTTAATTTCACCTGTGTTTAACCAATCGATTGGGAGCACAGGTTCTTATATAAGAAGAGAGGCTGAGGACAAAAGGTTGTGAACCACTGTTTTAGATCACCTGTTAGGATCCAGTAGGACATGTGCACATCTACATCAAATAATCCTTTAAATTAAATTAATTTCCTTCATTTTCAGTTTCATTTTAATCTGAGTTCAAATAAATAAAATAAAATTCCAAGAATCAAATCTAAAATAAAATCTATGAAAACATCAAATCGAAATTTGAATCAGTATTTAGAATCGTTTTTCAACTGAATATGAAACGACTCGTACACTCCAAAAGATTCCAACCCCTACCCAGTTCATAGAAAGTGTCTCTTATTATTTGATGCTTCAGCAAAATTATTGCAAATATTAGGGCCAAAATTTGTATCTTCTTTATAACCTTTAGCAATATTAATGAAGAATAAACACCAACCTCTCTGTTCTTCAGGATCTTCAGTGTGTTTCATTCTGCAGGTTCTGGATGCTCTCACTGTACTCTGATGACGTGACTAATGAGGGAGGAGCTTCATTTATGGTGAATTGCTTTGGGAGGAGCTGATCTGCCAAAATTTGAAAAATGTTACTGTATTTGTTTTTACACTAAACACATTGAAACATTTATGTCTATCTATCTATATTAAAGTAAATTATACTTATTCACAAATTAATTGTATTGCTAACCCCACAATTATTCTGCTTGCTCATTCAAATAGGCAGATTTGTGGAAAACGAATAAAATTTAAATTATTTCAAATATGATGTGAAACACAAAAATGAATGTAGATATTTGTAACCAGCAAATCCACTGTCTGTTGAGCTTTAAGTGTAAATTTACAGGAGATGTGAAGACATCATCATAATAAATGAGGTGAAAACAAGAACTATTGAGATGAAATTAGGGATGCTCATATTGACCGTTTAACCGTTAACCGATAGTAAGAATTTTGACCGATTAATACTATCAGTTAAACGGTTTAAATGTTTTTTTTTTCTTCCTACACTTTTTTGTTTGTTTGCTGTATGGTTAAAGAAAAATATGTTGTATTTGTTAACTAACTGGGTGGATCGACACTTGCAACCACGCGTCTCTGCAGACATATTTCCCAAATTATGTGGGGACCATTTCGGCAGAAAGGGCGACGAAGTTACTTGCAAAATATGCTACGCCGTATTAAAATACAGCAGTAGTACAAGCTCTTCACTGGTGTAAAACAAATGAAAGGCGCTTTCCGAGGCTGGCCGCTCTAGCGAGGCGTTATCTCTGTATTCCCCGGGCTGCACATAGGCGTAATTTACGGGTGGGACGTGTGGGACACGTCCCCACTACTTTTTAAAAGTGACTGAAAAATAGATTGCGGAAGGTGTGTATTAAAGCAAAAGCACGATCTACAAATAGTCATTCTTCATAATCTAATTCATTCATTTAACAAATTTTTTCGCCGGTCTGAAGCTTTTTTTCCATTACAGATTTACGCAAAACTTGTGATATTTCTTAATAGTCGATAAAAAAATATAGCGAAGTGACAGCGTTTCCATTAACTGATGTTATGCCACTAAAAACATTTTTCCCTCCCTTGATAAGTCATCCCAAAAATTATGCTACGAAGGTTGTAGGTTTATGTACATCCCAGCCGCACATCGCACGCCATAAAACAACATATATTTTATCATAATAAGGACATATGTTGTATTGTGCTGTGTACAAAATGACCTTTATCCACATTAGATAATTTATATAGCCTATACTATGTGCCTTTGTCACACTTCCATGTTTCTATACTAGGTATATTTCTATAAAAGTAGTTCTATAATATAAAGTAGCCTATATCAGTATGGAGACTAAACGAAACACACAAAAATAAATTACTGGTCAATGGCGATTCTATTGCCAAAGTTTGCGTAGAAGGTTGTGCTCACGTTTCATAATCAACATATGAAACAAAAATAATAATAATAGTATAGGCTCATAGTTAAACATAGCCTATGAAACAATATAGGCTACTTTTTCTATAACCCTCTGTCTGATGAAAGCGCAGGTGCGACGCATTCTGATTGTTTTTTTCCTTAATGACAGAGGAAACGACTCAGTACGCTCCGTCTTTTTTAGCCATACAGATAAGAGCAACACATAATTAAAAACTATAATCTGTCTACTTTTATTTGTGTAGGCCTAGACTCACAATAACAAGGGCTGTGGATTAAGGAAACGGGTTATTTTGCATGAGCTGCGGGTTATTTTGCATGAGCTGAGTTTTTCATTTAAAAAGCATTTCTAAATTCAGTTTATATTTTCAACAAATGAAATTTCAAGCCAAAATAACGAAATGGTTTAAAAAAAACAAAAACAAAAAACTGAAAAGTTACAACCTTACAAATTCAAACATTTCCTTTTAATTTTAATAAATACTTGAATAACAGGCCTATGTCTCCTTCCATTAAATAATGGCTATTGCGGTGGCTGGGATACACAAACCTACTAACTTAAGTGGCATAATTTTTTGAATGACATAAAAAAAAAAAACATAACATCGGTTAATGGAAATGCAATCATTTCGTAATAGTTTTTTTTATCGACATTTAGAAAATATAAACTTCATTTAGAAGTTAAATATTTATAAATATAAGTTTTGCGCAAATATGTAGCCTAATGGAAACGTGGCTTATGAAACGGTAAGTTCGCCATATTTATCTTGCATATTTTGATTGATATTATAATGTTACCTAGATGTGTTGTGAATATTACGTTTTGCTTATTGGATGTTTATAGAATAATTTGTGAATGTAATGCATGTGTTGCCTACATCAAAGTGAAAATTAAGTGCATTTCCAACTCTGAACTCAGTCCACAAGTAAATTCTGTTATTAAATAAACACATAGCAAAACGAGTTGTGCAGTAGGGCCTATCCCCACCACTTTTCAAAGCAAAGTTACGCCATACCCAGGCACCAGTGCCATCTGAAGCCTTAATGCTTTTCGTCGTGTGGTTTTGTTCAAGTTTACTAAAGTAGCCTAAACATTGTCACGTATTGATGGTTTATAGAACAATTACTCAGAGTCGCACTGTTGTTTCAAAGAACAGCACAACGGTCGAGTGCGTCGAAACACTTCCTCAGACGAGGTGCGCGCAGTCAGTGGAGGCTCGCACTGCGGAGACAGTTAGACCCACGGCAGAAAGCCTAGTTTATACTGTCAACAGGCTGTGCTCCAGACTAACTTACATAATTTAGACATGTTACTTTAAAAAAAATAAAAACCAGTCAAGCTGTTGATTGAGGTAGGTAAGCCTGCTATTTTGATTTGATGGGAAAAACTATTCCGGTTCTTCAAAGCTTCAAACGCAACAGATTCAGTGTATTTTCGTTTTGTTATCTTAATTTGGGAATTATTTAATAAATAAAAAATAGTGTAGGCATATTTATTTTATGCTTTTTATTTATATGATTTTATTCAGTTTTTCTGTTGTCAGAAAAGCTGCAGGTGCGTGAAAATGTGATGTGTGAATCCAGGTTCTGTTGTTGTTGATCTGTTGTGTTTACTGCTGTTTGCACAGTAAAATAAACCTGTGAAAAAAGTATTTTTAACGGGTCACAGACACTCATCAATTTTTATTTTATTTCAATTCAATATTATAATCTTATCAGTTAACGGTTAATAATCGATTAATGAGCATCGGTTGTCGGTCGAAAAAATGAACCGAAATGAGCATCCCTAGATGAAATAAAGTACTTTTCAGCAGATCTGTTAATATTGATGAGCCTCAGACTATCAACACTCATTCAACAAGACATTCAAGATCATCAGCAGATCATCTCACTTTATTCTGACTGTTTGCTCTTACAAACACATTATTCCAGTCAGGATACTAAAATCATACAAAAGTGCTCTTTTAAAAGATAAAGTAATTTACCACAAAATAATATTAACACAATACTAAAAAACTACACTCTACAACTACATAAATAACTACCTTAATATATCCAAATTAATCTAATTATAGTAGGGATGCACCGAATATTTGGCCACCGAAAATTTTCGGCCCAAAAAGCCAAAAGAGCATTTTCGGTTTTCGGCCGAAAGACTTTTATCACCGGAACAATACGGCCGAAATGTTGTGATGACGCAAACAGAAACCGCGACCTGCACGTGCTTGCCTAAACGGTCTAAACAAGCAACATGTCTGCGGTGTGGACGTATGTGGTTAATCTCACATCTGATGACGCATCTATGGGTTTTAACTTGAAAATAATGCTTTGTTTCTGTTGATGGATACATGTGCTGGCTCCTCAGTGATACACTACAACTACAGCGATAATAAAAGAAAAACGTGGGCAAAACGGTCTCTCTTTGTAAACTTTGTTCAATGCGAGGGCTGCCGTATGTTCGAATATGACCAGTCGTTTTCGCCGTCATCACCGGGTGTAGAGCCAGAAGAAACGAATGAGTGATGTACACGAGTGAGGTCAAGTTAAACATTTTTAGTTTTAATTTTATTTTATACTGTGCATTGTGCTAAATAAATATTTGCATGATTTGTAATTCATTTATCATATGAAACTTTAATATTAATTTATGCAATTGCAATGCCTTGATTTTTAGTGAAAATGCAATGGTACTAATAATTAGCATAATTTCTTTCTGTGTTTCGGTTTTCGGCCTTGGTTTCCTCTTTTTCGGTTTCGGCCAAGAATTTTGATTTTGGTGCATCCCTAAATTATAGTTCAACTTTCTAATAACTAAATTCAATGTAATAAAGTAATTAGATCATTAACATGTTAGTTCTGCACATGAACTGACAATGAACATAAAACCTTTTAAAATAAAGAGCACCACAAAGCAATATTTAATGTTCCCAGTTTCACATTTATTTATACGATTGTTAATGTCTCACCTGGCTCATTATGAAGTATTCAGCAGTATGAGTATTGCAATGTTGTAAAGTATACTAACACGTTTTAAAATGTCAGCTCAACAGTTGAGATGGATTCCCATCCATTCCCCTCACAGATCTCAAACTTTGTCTTTTGACTTGACATTCAGTAACAGTTCTCACTCAAACATCGAAACAATCTCTCTCACACTCACACACACACACACACACACACACACACACACACACACACACACACACACACACACAGAGGCTCAGGTCTGAATGAACTCAAAACATGTTCCTCTCATGCTCGCTGCTGCACTACATGTTTATTTCAGGAGGAAGACGCCAGAAAAGAGGCTCAAGTAGTGCTGTGCCCGATGAGAACAATGTAAAAATGAGCCTGTCGCTTCATCAAACTGTATAAAATGTGTGTGGTGGTGTGTAAATATGAGGAGAAAGTACCGCGAACTGTTGGACTCACCTCATAGACTCGACGGTCGAAGCAGAAACTGAATTAGGGGGAGGGGCGGCGCGAACGAGCGTTTACGTCATCGGTCACCAACGCACGCGCGAATAGAGACCGAGCGCATTTAGGCCACGCCCACACCGGGGCGGGGGGTGAACAATCCATCGCTCTCCATTGACTTTGTATTGCATGAAGCTGTCGCCTTGTCATTTCTTACTTATAATAAAAACAGAACATTGTCTAAAAGCTGATATGTGACATGGAGTTCAGCAAACAAGCTGAAAGAACACAGAACTAAGTTTTTTACAGGCAGTGGTGTAGTCTAGTTTTTTGTAGTGAGTATACTGTGATTTTTCCCTTCCAAGCCTCATATGTATGGAATGTCAAAGCAGCCAATATTAAAAATAAATAAATAAATAAATATATAAATAATTAATTAATATACAAAGAAACGTAAAAAGCGAAAATAAATAAATAAATAAATATACATAAAAAATATTTACACATTTATTTTTTCCATATTTACTGACGTTGATACTGTCTGTGATGAAGGACTTGCATAGGTATATGGCCTTATGCTTATATCACGGGTATAACTGTAGCCTATAAATAAATAAAAATATGAATGAATAAATGTATAAATAAATAAAAGGATGAATAAATAAATATGGAAAACAATTAATAAATACATATGGAAATAAATGTATGAATAAGGTTTTTTTTTTTTTGCTTTTCTATGTATGTATGGAATGTCAGGGCTGCCAATATTAAAAATAAATAAATATATGAATAAATATACAAAGAAAAGTAAAAAAGCAAAAATAAATAAATAAATAGGATATATAAATAAATAAATAAATAAATAAATATATAAATAAATATACATAGAAAAGCAAAAAAACAAAAATTGAATAATTATTTATACATTTATTTCCATATGTATGTATTTATTTTTTTCCATATATATTTATTTATTCTTTTATTTATTTATTTTAAAAATTCTATTTTTATTTATTTCCACATTTATTCCTTTCTACATTTATTTATTTCTATATTTATCTATTTATGCATTTATTTATTTCTATATTTATTTATTTATGCTTTTATTTCTTCCAACATTTATTCATGCTTAGGGTAATGAGGAGGGGGGGGTTTACCTCAGACATAGCAATCGAGCTCAGAGTAGGCGAGGGTGAAGTGTTGAGGCCACAGTGACACCTTGTGGTGTGGCTGAAACACAGTAAGTACAGCCGACTGACGCTGATACCAGACCATTGCATTTTAATGTAACTTTCAAAAACAATACTGACAGCAACAGAAACTATTTGTTCTATTAAGCGGTGGTAGTCTTTAGCCTACTTCCATATATATCATGATCATAATCATGTGTGTATATATATATATATATATATATATATATATATATATATATATATATATATATATATATATATATATATATATATATATATTTATCACACTATATATATATATATATATATATATATATATATATATATATATATATATATATATATATATATATACACATTTTTTAACAATCAATAATTTCATTCAATCTTTGAAGTAGACTATTAGATAGAGATAGCTTCGATATTTGATCAGTATGATACTTGGATAGACACTTAGTATGATACTATGATAAATGACAAAAATAACGAGATACAAACCTGCAAATATTCAATCGACTTTTCTGAAATTCAAAACAAAATATGAATGCATTGGTAATTTCCATTTCTGAATGTAGCTGCTATATGGTCACGCAGGTTTGTGCATTAAACTCAAAAATAGCCTATCATGTTGTTCCCCCGAACATGACCCTTTCTCTGCCAAAGTTTTGAACACTTGGTCATGTGTTTTGAACACTTGGTCATGTGTTATTTATTTTAATTATTATTATTTTAAATAACGCATATAGGCCTAAATAGAAATGATCAGAAACAAATCTACAGCTGAGACATGTAGAGATTGTGGATCTTCTCCACGAACACTTTGAAGTGGTTGACTGCCTGAACCTCATCCACAGCATCAGATACAGCCAGTTTCAAGCGGTGGTTCATGTAGTGCCATGAGAAGAGGTTAGGGTATCTTGCAGTCAGCCTGGTTGCCACACATGACACTGGCTCCATCAGAAACAAATGAGACCCAGTTCTTTTGAAGCCACACTTCACTGAAGCCTGCAGTGTCCAAACAGTTAAGTATAGCGTCTTCTATATCCTCTGCCCTTTGGCTTTCGCTCCAACAGTACCAGGAACACAAATTCAGGAGTATCTCCATCTACTAAGGCTTTCATGTTGACAATCATGGCAGATTTGTGAGGGTTGAAGGCTGAGAGATGTAGCCTCGTCAATGAGAACAGACAACATGCTTGAAAAAGACAACCCAGCTAGCAGGGAACGTTCTCAGAACTTTGGCTAACATTCCCTACAAGTTTGGTTAATGTTCTGAAGAAAACATTTGAATGTAATGTTTTACGAATATTTTAAAAATGTTTTCACATTTTAAAAAATGTTCCTATAGCGTTAAATGTAAACCAAGATATAACATTTTAACTGCAACATTCAAAGGATGTTTTAGGAATGTTTCTGAGGTAACAAGTTGTACAATGATCTCAATAAAACATTGTGCAAATGTTTCATAATAACAAAGGAAGAACATTCTCTCTGCCACATTAGGAAACTGTTTTGAAGATATCATTGAGAGATGAGATGTTGAATGTTCTTTATAAAACGTTCTTCTAATGTGACGAGTAAACAAATTTAGAACATTTTACTTACAACATTCTGAGTATATTCTGGGAATGTTCTTGAATTGAAAGTTTTTACAATGATCTCAATAAAACATTGTCGCAATGTTTCATAATAACAAAGGAAGAACATTCTCTCTGCCACATTAGGAAACTGTTTTGAGGATATCATTGAGAGATGAGATGTTGAATGTTCTATATAAAACGTTCTTCTAATGTGACGAGTTAACAAATTTAGAACATTTTACTTACAACATTCTGAGTATATTCTGGGAATGTTCTTGAATTGAAAGTTTTTACAATGATCTCAATAAAACATTGTCGCAATGTTTCATAATAACAAAGGAAGAACATTCTCTCTGCCACATTAGGAAACTGTTTTGAGGATATCATTGACAGATGAGATGTTGAATGTTCTTTATAAAACGTTCTTCTAATGTGACGAGTTAACAAATTTAGAACATTTTACTTACAACATTCTGAGTATATTCTGGGAATGTTCTTGAATTGAAAGTTTTACAATGATCTTAATAAAACATTGTGCAAATGTTTCATAATAACAAAGGAAGAACATTCTCTCTGCCACATTAGGAAACTGTTTTGAAGATATCATTGAGAGATGAGATGTTGAATGTTCTTTATAAAACGTTCTTCTAATGTGACGAGTTAACAAATTTAGAACATTTTACTTACAACATTCTGAGTATATTCTGGGAATGTTCTTGAATTGAAAGTTTTACAATGATCTCAATAAAACATTGTGCAAATGTTTCATAATAACAAAGGAAGAACATTCTCTCTGCCACATTAGGAAACTGTTTTGAGGATATCATTGAGAGATGAGATGTTGAATGTTCTTTATAAAACGCGTTCTTCTAATGTGACGAGTTAACAAATTTAGAACATTTTACTTACAACATTCTGAGTATATTCTGGGAATGTTCTTGAATTGAAAGTTTTACAATGATCTCAATAAAACATTGTGCAAATGTTTCATAATAACAAAGGAAGAACATTCTCTCTGCCACATTAGGAAACTGTTTTGAAGATATCATTGAGAGATGAGATGTTGAATGTTCTTTATAAAAGTTCTTCTAATGTGAGAGTAAACAAATTTAGAACATTTTACTTACAACATTCTGAGTATATTCTGGGAATGTTCTTGAATTGAAAGTTTTACAATGATCTCAATAAAACATTGTGCAAATGTTTCATAATAACAAAGGAAGAACATTCTCTCTGCCACATTAGGAAACTGTTTTGAAGATATCATTGAGAGATGAGATGTTGAATGTTCTTTATAAAACGATCTTCTAATGTGACGAGTTAACAAATTTAGAACATTTTACTTACAACATTCTGAGTATATTCTGGGAATGTTCTTGAATTGAAAGTTTTACAATGATCTCAATAAAACATTGTGCAAATGTTTCATAATAACAAAGGAAGAACATTCTCTCTGCCACATTAGGAAACTGTTTTGAGGATATCATTGACAGATGAGATGTTGAATGTTCTTTATAAAACGTTCTTCTAATGTGACGAGTTAACAAATTTAGAACATTTTACTTACAACATTCTGAGTATATTCTGGGAATGTTCTTGAATTGAAAGTTTTTACAATGATCTTAATAAAACATTGTGCAAATGTTTCATAATAACAAAGGAAGAACATTCTCTCTGCCACATTAGGAAACTGTTTTGAAGATATCATTGAGAGATGAGATTACAGTTATGATGGGCCCAAAACTTGGGACCACTATAATCCTCACCAACTTTCCACATGAATCTAATCTAATGATGTACCGAGAAGGCCTTTAGGACAGATTCAATAACTATTGGAGTGGAAGTATCAGAAGGTTTGCAGGTTGACTCTTGAGCAGTTTTGAGCATTTTTACTCTTGTGGTAGGTTGACTCTTGAGGGAACTTGAAGATATCTTAGAACCTAGCAGTTTTGGGGGTTCATCTTCCTGAAAGGTCCATTTAGCTCATTGATGGACCTGGTCAGCTTAACCATGACTCCCTCACCACCCTTCTGTTGTCTGACTTGAACTATATCGCTGGTCAAGATTCACTTCTCAACCGCACAGTAGACCTTACTTTGAGTTTGAAAAAATTCTGTCAAAAGAAGGAGATGAGACAAAAATGTTCTACAGCTCTATTGCTCCACCCCCCTGTCTGCTTTTGGCATCGAGGGATGGGACTTTTCAGTTTTGAGGTGACAGCAACAGTTTGCACACTTCAGTTGCTGATCGGTCATCAATTAATATGGTCAAACATGATATCAGTTAAGTAGGGAATCAAACCATAATTATATAGTTAGTAGGGTGGAATCTAAACAATAAAAATTTTGCAAAATATAAGAGAAATACACACACCTGTTTGCCATAATTTTCCAAATGTATGCGTGACCGTACGGTTGATATGTTTGTAAAGGGATAAAATATCCAGATGAGGACAGACTGAAGTGTGGCAATAGGACCTTCTGAGAGTGGATTATGAGGATGTGGGATATTGTTTTCATCAAGCAGACATAGTAAAAACAAAAGAAATTCAATAATGGTACTCAGACATACACCGATCGGTGAAGTGAATAACACTGATGATCTCTTCATCACTGCTCCTGTTAGTGGGTGGGATATATTAGGCAGCATGTGAACATTTTGTCCTCAGAGTTGATGTGTTAAAGGCAGGAAAAATGGGCAAGCTTAAGGATTTGAGCGAGTTTGACAAGGGCCAAATTGTGATGGCTAGACGACTGGGTCAGAGCATCTCCAAAACTGCAGCTCTTGTGGGGTGTTCCCGGTCTGCAGTGGTCAGGATCTATCAAAAGTGCTCCAAGGAAGGAACAGTGGAGAACCGGCCACAGGGTCATGGGCGGCCCAGGCTCATTGATGCACGTGTGGAGCGAAGGCTGGCCCGTGTGGTCCAATCAAACAGACGAGCTACTGGAGCTCAAACTGCTCAAGAAGTTAAAGCTGGTTCTGATAGAAAGGTGTCAGAATACACAGAGCATCGCAGTTTGGTGCGTATGACCAGCCGCTGACCAGTCAGGGTGCCCATGCTGACCCCTGACCCCACCGAAAGCACCAACAGTGGCACGTGAGCATCAGAACTGGACCACGGAGCAATGGAAGAAGGTGGCCTGGTCTGATGATCACAAGTTCTTTTACATCACGTGGATGGCCGGGTGTGTGTGCGTGGCTTACCTGGGGAACACATGGCCCCAGGATGCAAGGATAATGCTCCTGACACAAAGCAAAAATGCTTCAGGAAGCGTTTGAGGAGCACAACAACGAGTTTGAGGTGTTGACTTGACCTTCAAACTCCCCAGATCTCAATCCAATTACGCATTTGTGGGATGTGCTGAACAAACAAGTCTGATCCATGGAGGCCCCACCTCGCAACTTACAGGACTTAAAGGATCTGCTGCTAACATCTTGTTGCCAGATACCACAGCACACCTTCAGAGGTCTAGTGGAGTCCATGCCTTGAAGCGTCTGTTTTGGCATTAAAATAGGGACCAACATAATATAGGAAGATGGTCATAATGTTATGCCTGATCGGTGTATATATAGTACAATAAATCTTACTGGACTTAAAGGATCTGCTGCTAACATCTTGGTGCCAGATACCACAGCACACCTTCAGGGGTCTAGTGGAGTCCATGCCTCAATGGGTAAGGGCTGTTTTGGCAGCAAAATGGGGACCAACATAATATAGGAAGATGTTCATAATGTTATGCTTGATCTGTGTATATATAGTACAATAAATGTATACTGTTCTAAAATTGTTACACGTTTCATTCAACATTCAAAAAACCTCATAAACTACTGTAAATGTAAAGCAAAATAAACTGATATCTCAACCGTACAGTAGAGTTTTATATATTTTAGTTAAAAATAAACATTTGGACAAAAAAACTGCCTGAGGTAATTTTTTTATGTTCAATAATAAGAATAAAAAATAATAATAATAATAATAATTTTTCATTGGTTTCTTCTAGGGGTGAAAGTTAAAGGGTTAAAGAATCAATTTCCTTAAATCTTTTGCAGTATGTGCTGTATCTGTCCTTCTCAGTACGTTTTGCACATTTGCACATTTTTTTTGACTTTTCAGTGTCAGTTAAATCTTTTTTTTCTTTTTTTTTTTTGGCCCATTTGCCTGTAGAAAAAATAAACCTGACAAAAAAGTCCTCCTACTTACACTTAAAACCTTATGGTCAGCTGCTGCCTTAAAAATTTAAGTAATCAAAGTATAATCAAATTATTTGGCTGTACATGTCATTATGACTTGAATTATACTAAACCGACTTTAACAATTAGTTGAATCACATATAACTTAAAATAAGTTGAAATTGTTTTAAATATTTTGATGAGTTAAAGTATTGGAAAAACATATGTTTTCCCTGACTTATCAATGTTTTCTTTAGTGTAGCACATCTAAGTATAAGGTGGTTTCTTTACTTGTTTCTTTTTTTTTTTTTTTTTACACCACCTAAATGATTATACAGTCTCAATAGTATGCTGTTGTGGAATTCTAAAATATATGGTCGCACTCAGTCTGCTTTTTAAAAATAATAATACAATAATCATATCATTTGTAAAATAAAGTTTAGACAACTACAATATACATAATGAACAAGCCTCTATTATTATTTATAATAATATTAATTTATTTTATTAATGTTAAATAATTGTATCGTTATAATTATTATCATGGTTGTTGTAGTTTAAGTTATGAAACCCATGCATTTCAATGGCTTGCGCCGCGCTAGGACGTTTTGCCGCTGGGAGCTCTGTGATAATTACCAGCGCTTGGGCATCCAAATAGTTTTGAAAACTCCACCTACTTTGTTCTGGCGTAGCGCAACGCAAATCGCGTTGTATCCGAAGGCCAACGAACCTAGCTGCCGCGCATTCGCCGTCCTGTGTGAAAGACGAAGGCAGCGCATTAATCTAGAACTGTGATTAAACTGACTGGAACAGCCGTTTGGACGCTCACCTTAGAGCCAATCAGAAGCCAATCAGCTTAGTTCCACTCATCCTTCGAAGAACAAACCCATTATTTACCTGGCTTCGTGCTGTGAAAAGGTAAGGTAATGATAACTCAAAGTAATGTAACAGTTAACGTTATATTATTATAGGTATTGTTTCATTAGGCTAATTTGTAGACATATTAGGCACATCTTCCTTGTTTTGTTTAAGTAATTTTTAACCTGATGTGGACGGATGAGAGATGAGAGACAGGCAGAGATCGTGGCTAAAAGTATTAGTTTTGGTGAATGTGTTTATGCGTTTGTTAATGTTAACTAGTGCATAAGTAGGCTACATAAGTTAAAGGGGAAACGGGCTCCTTTCGGATGATTAAGTTAGGCCTATTATTACCAGTTAAACAAGACTAACAGTTACACTTTAAACATTTAAAATGAATAACATTTCTCTAATCGCATTATGATGTTGCCTAATATTTATTTTGTTTGCTGTAGTTTCAAAAACGGAACATATATTTACAAAAGTCAACAATTTATGCGCTGTAATCCAAATCTTTAGAACCCGAACCTAATATTGTGAGGAACAGATTCAAATTCAGGCAGCGACCGTTAACGTCAAATCCCGCCATACATTTGCATAAATTAGACATTTAAAATTTGGCGCCTAAAAAGAATTATTAAAACCAGTGATACAGATCAGTTATTACAAATTGTTTCTCAACAAAAAAGTTCAGTTCTGCTCTTTAGTTCAATAATATAGGTAATGCCACAGAGGAATGCTACTGCAACACATCTTCATTTGAATTTTGACATTTTTGCAATGATACATTGTCGTGATTACACTTGTCTGCCTATTATGTTTTTCTTTATTAAAGTACTTATATTTACAAATGGTTAAGGGTAGGTTAGATGCGGGATTAGCGTAGCAAAATACCTTATTCATTCAATATTGTTTGTTTATTGTCTTTTTTTCCAAATTTTTTTTGTCTATTTTGTTTTATATATTCTTTTTATATTCTCTATAAAATGGTTCTGTTTGGGGTAGGGTTACAGAATCTAAAATGTATATATATATGTATATGTATATAATTTTTTTTTTTTTTTTACTCTATGATATTAAATATTTTACATGGTTGGAAAAACGTAAAAATGTTTACATTATTGTCAATATGTTAATTTTGTACGTTTCAGTGTTGTACATTTTGTACAGTTGAGACCAGGCTGGGAACATTATGTTGATCTTAGTCTTCTTCTTGTGAAATTTTTCCAGGGGTGTTGTGTTATAGTTCTGCCTATTATTATTATTATTATTATTATCTACTTAATATGATTCACTTCACAAATGTTTACTCATGCTGCCATTTCTCTGTGTTCTTCTTTCTTTACAGTGAAAGCATCATGGATGCAATATTGTGCTCGGTATGTTTTTTTTAATCAACATTTTTTTTTCTGTGTTCCTCTTTAGCTTTCATGTATATTTAGATGCAATGTCAGATAGAAAGTACTCATCTCTTTGGAAAAGGGCAAGAAGATTAGAAGAAAAATGTGCAAGGGCTCAAACAGCTGCATCAGAGTTTTTGCCAACAAATGACTCTCCTCATTGCCCTTCAATGCTTTCCCAAGAATTTACACAAGAGGAGAGTTCTGTCAAACAGAAATGTGCAGATGAGGGAGATCTGGATGATATCCTGTCCCAGAGCAGCTATAGGAAACTAACCTATCACTTAGACAGTGCATTGCACAGTGGACAAATGCATTTCATGTAAAACACAATGCAGTGGATTCTTTGTTAAAAATTTTGATTGAAAATGGACACCCAGACCTGCCAAGGACAGCAAAACACTGCTTGCCACCAGTGAAAGTGTTGAGTTTGAGATCAAATCAGGAATGCAGTATATCTACCTTGGCTGCAAAGACCAGCTCCTGAGTCATTTGAAAATGTATCCTTTACAGGATATTTCTAAATTAGATTTCATTGACTTTTCGCTCAATATTGATGGCTTGCCGCTTTTCAAAAGTAGCAAGAAGACACTGTGGCCAGTGTTGTGCCAATTAAATTTATCTCCTCCCTCAGTATTTCCGTTGGCTTTGTGTTTTGGTTTGTCAAAGCCCAAAAATCTTGACTTTCTTGATGATGTTGTTGGTGACCTTCGCAGCATTATAGAAAATGGACTAGAGACAGACAGTGGTTTGATTAGGATGAAGCTGCGTTGTGTTACATGTGATGCCCCAGCCAAGGCTCTTGTTAAGTCCATAAAGCTGTGTTCAGGCTATTATGGGTGTGACAAATGTACACAAAAAGGAGTGTGGGATGGCCATCGGGTGATCTATCCTGAAATAAACCATCTAATATTGAGAACTGACAAAACATTTCGAGATCAGTCTCAGGAGGAGCACCACCTGTCTTCAGTCCTGTCACCATTTTGCCAGCTCCCAATAAACATGATTGAACAGTTCCCAGCTGATTATATGCACCAGTGTTGCCTTGGGGTTATGCAAAATGATCCTCATGTGGCTGAGGGGACCACTGGGAATCAGACTGTCATCTGGTCATGTTAAGCAGGTCAGTTTACAGCTTCTGAAGCTTAAAGCAAGCATTCCAAATGTGTTTGCAAGGAAACCAAGAGGCTTGGAAGAGATTGACAGATGGAAGGCCACAGAATTGAGACAGTTTGCCCTCTATACAGGAAAAATTGTGCTTAAAGGCATAATTGCAGAACAGCTCTATGAGCACTTTCTTGTTTTTAGTGTGGCATTATCCATCCTTGTTTGCCCAAGACTAGCAAAACAGTACAATCACAATGCAGAGGAGTTGTTGGTGTACTTCACTGCACAGGGAAGACATTTGTATGGGGATGAGTTTCTTGTCTACAATGTCCACAGTTTGGTACACCTGGCATCGGATGCAAAACGTTATGGCAGTCTAGATGAGTGCAGTGCTTTCTTTTGAGAATTACTTGCATCAGCTGAAAAGATTGGTTCGTTCTGGCCGAAATCCTCTCTCACAGATTGTGAGGCGACTTGGAGAAGCAGACAAACTGAGGAAGAGACTTCATGAACCAAAGAAGACTGTAGGAATAAAGAAACCCAACAATGTCTTCACTCTTAGTGATCTAGAGTGCTGTGAAGTTGTTGCAGTGTCTGGTGAGACAGAGCATGGGGAAAAGATGTTGCTCTGTCGTGTCTATGATCAACTCGAGCCATTCTTCATTCAGCCCTGTGACTCAAGGTTGATTGGAGTCTACACAGCCAGAGACAGTCACACTCGGATGAAAACATTATCTGAGAAGCTTTTGGGCAGGCAGGCATTTATGACTGAGGCAGACAGTGGTTTGAAGATTGTACTTACCTTGCTCCATTCATTCTGAGGAGTTCTCAGACTTAAAGGATCAAATCACTTTTTTAGATTGAAAATTTCCTGATAATTTACTCACCCGCATATCATCCAAGATGTTTAGGTCTTGGATGATATTAAGATTTTTGAGGAAAACATTTCAGGATTTTTCTCCATGGGTTTCACAGGGGTCATAATGTTTGAAGGTTCAAATTGCAGTTTCAGCTTCAAAAGCCTCTACACAATCCCAGCCGAGGAATAAGAGTCTCATCCAGCGAAACGATTAGTCACTTTCTAAAAACAAATCTGAATATATATACATTTTAACCACAAATGCTTATCTTGCTCTAGCTCTGCGATGTACCACACATTACGTCATCATGTTGGAATGGTCACGCAAGACAAAGGCGTAAGTACCGACCCAGTATTTTACCTTTTTTGTAAAGTGCGATGTCGGAGGATTTAAAAGTTGGAGAAGATGAGTTGTTCACCCCACAGTCGAACTTCACGTGTCGCGTTTGACCTTTCCAATGTGATACCGTAATGTGTGGCGCATCGCAGAGCAAGCATTTGTGGTTAAAAAGTAAATAAATATATAAATAAAATAAATAAATACAAATATTTACAAAATGACAGATTGTTTCACCAGATGAGACCCTTTTCCTCGGCTGGGATCGTGTAGTGCCCTTTGAAACCGGTATTTGGACCTTCAACCAGCTGGTTGTAATTCCATAATGTAGAGAAAAATCCTAGAATGTTTTCCTCAAAATCCTTAATTTCTTTTGGACTGAAGAAAGAAAGACATTGACATCTTGGATGACATGGGGGGTGAGTCAATTATCAGGAAATTTTTATTCTGAAGTGAACTAGTCCTTTAATACACAGCAACATAGTTGTTCATGTATTATGTAGCAAAAAAAATAGTTTTATAATTAATATTGCTCACAGAGGACACATTTAGCTGTGTGTCGTATAACTGCCAGTTGCCATTTTTTTTGTGTTGTAACCCACCCCAGATGTTTTTTTTTTTTCATTGTGTGGAAATACAACACATTCAGATTCATACATCCAAGTGGTACAAACTTGTAAGTGTTTATGAATATAAATTTGCTTGGGCAAAGATCACAATGTGACAACATTATTTCATTTTTCCCACAGAACGCAGTCAAACAGTTTGCAGTTGTGAAATTTGTGAAATCCAACACAGTGGATGCTGTGCCAACTAACTGGCTAGAGACAACTGAAAAGGTATTTTAATAGATAAATAGATTAATAGATAAGTTCATGTAATAGATAATAATGTAAGCTTGTACTGTCTTCAAAAAAGTGATTCTAAGCTAGGGAAATATTTAAACTGGCACAGATGAACTATCAAATGCTGTTGTCAGTCATTCCGGAAATGGCAAGTATGACTAAACAATCTGGAAATAATGCTTGTAGGTGGTCAGTTAGCCTCTTCGCAGCAACATAATACTGAAGAATAAATCCTGGAGATTAAATAAATCCTTTATGTTGTATTTGACTTGACACTTGTGCCTGAAGCCTTGAAACTCCCCTTGGACTCTGGTAAACTGATCTATTGTTTATTATACAAAGATATACATATTTATTTTGTATTTTTTGTAGACTGTGTTTTGCTACTGGCCACAGAAGAATGTTACTGCCAAAGTCAAAAGGAGAGAGATACCAGACAAAACACATTGGGCCAAATGTAAAGTCTCAGTTTTAACATACACAGGTATTGTATTGTTTCACACGGTTTTATCTTGAGAACTAAGCCCACAGACATCTACTAAAAAAAGACAGATTTTTCTCCATACAATAGACTTCAGTCGCAACCAGAATCCAAATCAATGCAGTTTCAAAGAGCTTTAAAGTGCTTCAAATGGCTCTTCTCGATCCCAGCTGAAGAAAATAGGGCCTTATCTAGCGAATCCATCGGTCATTAAAAAAATAAATGTATATACTTTTTAACCACAATTGTTCATGCTGGACTGACGTGCCAGGCATGACGTCATCACATTGGAAAGGTCACGAGTGACATTAAACATTAATTAAACATCCAGGATACGCTAAACAATATTTATATGCAGTTTAAACAATAATCTGACACAAAGACATAAATATGTCATTCAACATACAATAAAATCCTCCTTCTCCATGCTAGTAAACAATAGGGCGGTATGAACACTGTGATTAGGGCTGCAAATAACACTTATTTTAATAATCGATTAATTTGTTGATTAATTGTTTTGATGAATTTGTGAATCGGATAAAAAAAAACAACAACATTAATTTCCAACCATTTATTCAAAAACAGAACTGACAGTGCAAATTCACAGTGCAAAAAAACTTCAGAAAGCGCACAAACAGGTTGCTCCTTGAACATCCCATATACTTGTTAAAGTAATAATTATTATTATTATTTTAAATGGACTAACACAAAAAAAACCCACATGTAAGCTATTAAAGTTCTCAGTCAAGAGCAGTGTGATTTCCTCTTTATGTTTTGTTGTTGTATTAACATTAAATGGATAGTTCTCCCAAAACAGATTGAACAGTTTGTTTTTAAATGACCTATCGTTGTGCTAGATGAGATGGGATCAAGGAGAGCCATTTGAAGCACTTTAAAGCCCTTTGAAACTGCATTGATTTGGACTTCAACATTCTGGTTGCAATTGAAGAAAGAATGACATAAACATCTTGGATGGCATTGGGTTGTGTAAATTATCAGAAAATATTCTTTTTGGGGTGAATTATTCATATAAGGGATAATTCACCCAAGAATGAAAATGACATGAATATGACATAGTGGGCAACTGAAAAATTGCATATAAAGCTATGGAAAAATTAAGAGACCACTTAATATTGATTTCTGAACTTGAAGTGGTCTCTTAATTTTTTTCCGAGCTACAGATACTGTATACACACATACATATTGAATATCTCTCAATTCAATCTCTCTACCGATATTTTGTAGACACCTACAACAAGGCCAGAGAAAAGGTCAACCAAGCAACAATGACCTCAAATTTGGACAGTGACCAGGAAGTAGAAGCAGGAAGGAAGATTGTCACTCCTGCTCGGTACCTCGACTCGGGTAAAAGACTGTTTTGTGGCTCTTTGTATTTCTTTCCATTTTTCAAAAGAATATCTAATGTTATGCTGTATGTATGTATGTACATTAGATACAGATATAGATGAGCCCTTTGCCAAGAGAGTTAAGAAAATAACTGCCACGATGAATCAGACTCCACAGATGCCAAAAATGCCTTCCTGTAAGTAAATGATACTGAGTAACCACAAAGTTTTTGATGCCTGTGTATATTCTTTGTCTTGTTTTCCTCAGTGAACTGCATTGACTTTCTAACTTGCTATGACCTTGTGTTTTTAGTCACCCCATCAATGGATTTCTTTTCAGACAGACACAACGAGGACAGCCCAAGTAAGTTTACATTTTAACATTAATCCATTTTGTTTTTACCCCTGGCTGTACATTTAGGAATTTTCTCACGCCTCCCTAACGGGCATTCATAACGGTGTGGAGGAGAGCAAGCGTTTTCGTTTAATTCCTAGGGAAGTTGAACATGTCATGGAGTGAGCACCATATGAATTTCCGTGTGCATTTTACTTTTGCAAAAAGTAAAGCCTTATAGCCAGTTTGGGGCAGAATGGTGGCAGGTTCATTTTTCTTCTTAAAGAAAAACACAACAAAACAGTGTAATGACAAACGCTTAAGTAGGCTCTTTTACATTTGGCTTTGAAACCAAATCTTCTGCTTTTTTAATCGTTGTGTATTTTCTCTAACTTAACTAAATGATTTTTAAATACTATAAGAAATCAAAACAACAGTGGGGACGGTGGAGTGGTGGACAAGTGATGTAACCGGTGTTGTGGCTGAACACCGACAATCTCAGCAAGCCTACTTTCAACATTTGTAAAACCTAAAGCAGATTTTCTGCTTTCTAAAAGCAAGGATTATATTATAAAAACAAAGCATACACACAGAAAGTATGAATAATAATATATTGATTATGGTTTAGTAGCCTGGAAAGTTCTTTGTCTAGAAAAGGCTCTCATACTGAATACAAGACAGAAAATATAGAATTCGTCACTTTGACTGATATACTGTAAGTCTATTGAAATGTTCCCAACTGTCAACTTGAGATTTGAATCCATAGCGAAGGAAGTAGTTCTGCACACAATAGGAAAGACAGTCCGTCATTGTTTCTTATTTATTAACTCGCTTATGCCGTCAAACTGTTGTATAAACGCAACATCAGACATTAAGCTGTGCGATATGGCTGTATATCAGCAAGCTGTGATGACTTACGGCCGAATTACAGCCGTGCTGATATACTTAGTGTCTGATTTTAATAAATTAAATGATGCCTATAAATGTATCATTGTATCCCTTTATCAAGGAAAAACACATTTGCTAATTTTTCATTGTGCCCATAAAGTTTATAAATGGTCTCCTAAGATTTATTCATAATGGTCTTAAAAAGTCTTAAATTAGACACGATGAAACCAGCAGAAACCCAGCTTTTCTTTTTTTCTATTTTTTGCAGCTTTGCATACAAATTTGGATGTGACCCCAACCGGGACTATGTTACAGAGCAGTGACCAAGGTATGCCTCTTATCACTAGACAACTTTCTTATGGTGACATCATCTAATTGTAAACAATTTTAACTTGTTATTTTGCACAAATTTAGGTCCTCTATCACAAGCACTCGAATACAACTCCAAACACTCAGAGTAAGTTGGATTCTTCATCAGTGCCATGCAAGCACTCAAAGAATTACACAAACTACTTGCCATTGTCAGCTACTAATGGCACTGTGGTACTTTCAGTAATCTGGGACTTGTCAGAGTTTAGTAAATTCTGGGCAGATTTTTGTTTCCATTACTACTTAATGAAGAATCAACAATGATGAAGTAGGTACAATTACTCTACCTATGTCATTTCTCATGAGTACATATGAGATGGCAGCAAAATGGAATGTTATGTTAATCATGTTTTAATTTCACTCTTGTGAAGGTAACCATTGGGCTCAGCTGGAACCATTTGTAAGTTCTTGTGGTCAAAAATTCTGCCCTACGAAGGCAAAAGACATTAACTCGCTAAAGTGTGGAACTGAGAAAATGGCATTAAAGATTTTTAGTTGTTCAGCCAAATTAATTGTAGGTAGAACACTAGAAATCTGGCAAATTAGGTCTTTTAGTAATGGAAATTATCTACAAAAAAATCTTAAACACAAACTTGACTTTTGACCAATATTTTAGCCATCTACTTATTGCTATCCTGTGCTTTGGTTGCATTGTGATAGCATTAATACATTAGACATGATACAATGAAAAACGCAGTGCTTTCCCTTTTAAAACTCATTGGGGAGCGTGTTCTGGACTAGACGAATGTATTTATTGCACTAACTGTGTTCTGCATCTTTTCAGTATGCGTAGTTTCAGCTGTCTTCCCTATTATTGTGCCTGTGCACTTCGCTCGTCCTGCGGATTTATTCCAGACGGTGTGATTGTGGCTATAACTTGCTTAACAGCTGGTCTGATGCATATGCACCATTACACTTTTGTTTCATTATGTTATAGGCTATATGCACCGATATACCCTTGTTGCTTCATTATTAACACTCCTTGTGATATTACCGCGTCGTCTCGCCTGTGTTTAGGGTGGTACGAGCTGAAGGCTCCGGCGAAGTTTTGGCACTCTGGCGGGGCTTTAGCTCTGTGTTGTATTCATCTGCTACGGCATGTACATTTTTCTTGGCAACTCTGCATCCTTCGCGATCGATATTACACGTTTGTTGTAATGTTCTTAAATGTTTTGACTGCATTTGTGCAGGACAAAGCTCTGGGGACATCAGAAGTTACAGGGACTGATGGAAGCTGTACAAAGTACACAGGCTATACTTTAATTTCAATTTGAATGGACAGTAAAACTAAGGCAGACCACGGTACAATCTAATAGGTAGCATTATTTCATAGAACACTGGCACAGTAATTTCATATTGACGCTAAACAAGAGTACCGTAACTCAATTTAAGCATTCCAAAACAAAGCCAAAGAGCGATAACTGGTGTTACAGTGTTCTGCCTTAGTTTCTCATGGGCTTTTGGAAGTTATGGTTAAGACAAACCATTTTCTCGAAAAAACAACAGAATTGACTCAAGATACTTATCCTCATGATAAAGGAGGCCTTGAATGTACCAATAATATTGGTACATTCATATACCAAGTAAGTTACGGTCTTTTGCCTTTGCACGGCAGAATTGCTCAGATGTGTTTTTATATTTCAGATGATTCTTGCACACCAGCATATGTGAGGGCCATCTTTATGAGACTGGACAAGATCGAACTCTCTCTAGAGACCATTCAGTCCATTTTAACCAAAAACATGAGTTCTGATGACCCTGAAATTGAAGAGCTGACCAAGTCACTACAGACTCCAGCTCAACTTGAGGAAGCTTCTGACAAGCTGAAGGACATCGCTCACAGAAAGAAAGTGGTATTTGAAAATAGGACATTGCATGCATGGGGGTGGCGGTTGTTGGAGGGTGGGAGGGGTTGGGGTTGGGAGATCGGGGGTGGCAATTCTTCTCTGGCCAGGGCATGATTTTGATTCAGGCAGCAGTACAGGTCAGAGGTCAGATTTGATCAGAACAGTCTGAGATTATTGTGTGTTTTTGTGTTAATTGGAAAGGGCCGATATATCGACACTCAGTCATGATTAGGGTTGGGTATCGTTTGGGTTTTTTACGATACCGGTGCCAAACCGGTACTTTTAAAACGATACCGGTGCCTGAACCGGTACTTTAAGAGAAAAAAAGAGCCACAAAACAACGGTGGATGACATTAAAGAATGGATTTTTATTGATTTTTTTTCTTTAAATTGAACAATTTATTAAAAGTTTAAAGTATGCTTAAATATATAAATATAAATACATACAAAACAATTTACTTAGCAAATTCACAGTAAAACTAAAGCCACCTAACAACTACAATAAGCCTAATTTAACACTAAATAACAGTTACAGTAATAACAGCAGTAGTCTGTATTCTTAGTATCCTACAAACCCACTTCAAGGTTCAGCTTTATTTTGCAGAAATATGACTATATTGTCTGGCTAAATATTTTAGAATGCATTGCCTAATCATTTTCATGGTGACGTGTCGTGCTTTTCACATGACACACAGCAGCCAAAATAGTGCTCGTAATAGCACAGTAGCGCATTTACATCACGTAAAGTCATCATCGTCTCATGAAATACATGAAAGTAAGTGGCCGCTGAACTAGGAAAAGAATAGAGTAAACTATATAGTAACTTGTATAATGTGTATCTGATATGAATAAAACACTATTCAAATTGTAACTGTCTGGAAGGACTTTTATTGCCGCTTCCATAGACATGGTGTGTTTTTGCTAGAAATTATGTGCATTTTAATATCTGAAACCTAAAATAAACATGATGGTTGAATACACTGAATAGTTGTGATATGAGTCAATGTGACGAGCGCTGAGCACTGTTTCTGGCTCGACGCCAGCCAAAGCTCGAAAGCACGTTTGAGCTTAAGTGAGGGGCACCGAAATCTGCGTTCTGATTTGGTCATGTCATGATCAGTTATCAAGCACATTGTACTGGTTTGGACAAGGTGTTTGAAAAAACTACAGATGAATTTGACAACTTTATTACTTGAAGAGTCTACCTAATGAAAGGAACACTGAGAGGAAAGGAATTCACTAGGAAAAATGCCTTGTCCTATCAGATAACTTTTTTTCTGCATTGTTTCTCTTTACAGGTTGATTATCTGTCGCTGTTGGGAGGTAAAACTCCTGGTGACTCTGTAAGACGTATGATGAGAAAAATTGGAACAAATGGCCTTTGGGCCAATTACAGTTTGAAGGGTCGAAAGGGGAAAAGAAATTTTCAGGACCTGGCTATATATCCCATCATAATCCGTAAGTTTGAAAAGAGGAGACTGTTTTTTCATAATCCTCCACAAGCATTCATTCTTGCGGTTGCAAGACTTTAAATCCACCCAATTATGCATTTTTTGCTCTGTTTTATTTAATCTTTGCAATCTGGCAACCATGTGCACGTACTCTCTACACTGTAGAAGAAGCACTGATTATCATAAAACACTGGCAAACATGTAGAGTAAGTAGGAGTATAGTAATCTCTATTGAGATATTCTGCTTTAATGATGTCATACAGAAGTCTGTTTCTTCACAAGCTAGTGCTACTTGTGCCTTTTGCTGCGACTAAATCTGCCATCAAACCTGATAAATCCAAAAACTTACTGTAAAGGATTTTTTTGAAATTTCAGCTTAAATTTGGTGCTTACTACAGGACGTTAATAAATAGAAGGGTTGGTCTTGAGATATTAAAACTACAAGACTACAACTACTTTGTCAATTACTGATTCAGCTACATTAAAGTTGCCTTTGCCTTTCTTTATATTTAGAGGCCTGCCACAAGATCCACCCGACAACTCTTCAAAAAACAATCGAAAACTGTGTAGCTGATACACTGAGATATGCTCCTCACAGAGTGACTCAGGTCAGTGTTAAGCGTTTGTTCAAAAAACAAGGATGTTAAGTATTTTTTCACATAAATGTAGGTGACTTTATTTTTTTATAAGATTATATAGAAATTAGTAATTCCACTATCGTCACAACACTAACTTGATTAGATCAAAGATGAAAATGTATTAGCTTTAGAGGGTAGTTATAGCAACATTTTCTGGAGCAAGAAAGCCATGTTCGTGAACTAACCCACTGCATTACAGTTGACAGTGTCATTGTAGCTGCAAATTTACGATATACATTTGATTTTAGTGACAGGGTGGTTTGAGATGGTAATGCAAATTTTCAAATCACGTTTCTTCATTTGACAAAACCAAAGAAAATACTCCTTTGTCAGAAAAATTAACATAATTAATGGCATAGAATTGACATTTGCTTGAATGTTACCTGTTTTTAGTAGTTTGGTTAATTTATCCATCTTTGTTTTATAAATCAATTAATTTCATAATAGGAAAAAATATAAATATAAATAAACAAATGATAAATTATTTGTAAAAAATTTAACTATTTTGTTTTACTTTATTTTTTATTTTTATATTTACTTAATTGTAATGCATTCACTTGTATTTATTTCCCTATTTATTTGTACATGCATGAAAGACAACAGCATCTACTTTTTAAGAAATTATAAATTATTCCGATTGTAATTCATAAAATTGTCTATGCAGGGGGATAATGGAGGACCACCCATAGATGAAAATCAATTAGTGCGTCAAGAACATCCAGCAGCACTAGAGGGGAGCGGCCTGTCTGATGACTAAAGAAATGTTCACAAATACACAATGTGTAAAATGTAAATTTTTGTTGTTTAATCAGTTGTTGTTCGTTCTCTAACAGTATTTTTTATTTTTTTTATTTTACAGGGTACTAATACAAATGTTTTAAAAAAAAAATTCATAGTTGTAATTCATGATGTGAACATGAATGTGTAAAGAGAAAGCTTAACCACTTTATTTCTGTTAAGGCTAATAAAGTTTAAATTGTTACACAACATTTGCATGTTATTGAAGCATGAAGTTCAACTCTAAATAAAAATGTATGGGAACATAACAAACTAGAAAAAAAAAAAAAACAATGTTAGGGCATAATATTCCAGAAAATTCTGGAAAGACTGTTGGGGTAGACAATGTTCTAAAAATATTACCACTTAACATTTTAACAAGGATATTCCCAAAACGTTTTAGAACATCTTTTATAGAATGTTATCGTACAATGTTATCATCTCTTAGGAGAACATTCTGTGAACTACAATAAAACTTACCATAAAATGTTAGAGGGCAATGTTCTAAAAATGTTATGTCTAAACAGTTAAGGAATATCGCAAAACATTTATAATGTTTTTATAGAATGTTATCCTAACTTTTAACATTCTTGGAACAAAAATAAAGCCACCCGCTGAAAACATTATAAGAACGTTAGGGAATAATGTTATTAGAATGTTACCACTAAACATTTTTAGAATGTTTTTAGAGAATGTTATCCTAACTTTTAAAAGAACATTCTGGGAACAAAAATAAAACCACCCACTGGAAACATTATAAGAACGTTAGGGAATAATGTTATTAGAATGTTACCACTAAACATTTTTAGAATGTTATCCTAACTTTTAAAAGAACATTCTGGGAACAAAAATAAAACCACCCGCTGAAAACATTATAAGAACGTTAGGGAATAATGTTATTAGAATGTTACCACTAAACATTTTAGAATGTTTTAGAGAATGTTATCCTAACTTTTAAAAGAACATTCTGGGAACAAAAATAAAACTACCCGCTGAAAACATTATAAGAACGTTAGGGAATAATGTTATTAGAATGTTACCACTAAACATTTTTAGAATGTTATCCTAACTTTTAAAAGAACATTCTGGGAACAAAAATAAAACCACCCACTGGAAACATTATAAGAACGTTAGGGAATAATGTTATTAGAATGTTACCACTAAACATTTTTAGAATGTTTTTAGAGAATGTTATCCTAACTTTTAAAAAAACATTCTGGGAACAAAAATAAAACTACCCGCTGAAAACATTATAAGAACGTTAGGGAATAATGTTATTAGAATGTTACCACTAAACATTTTAGAATGTTATCCTAACTTTTAAAAAAAACATTCTGGGAACAAAAATAAAACCACCGCTGAAAACATTATAAGAACGTTAGGGAATAATGTTATTAGAATGTTACCACTAAACATTTTTAGAATGTTTTAGAGAATGTTATCCTAACTTTTAAAAGAACATTCTGGGAACAAAAATAAAACTACCCGCTGAAAACATTATAAGAACAATGCAAGGTAATGTTCTCAGAACATTCTTATAACAAAAAAATTCTAGCTGGGAATACTGTGAACTATTTTATTCTGCATCTCTGTTGCTGTGTTCCACAATTTTTGTGGAACTGTACCAAATTTCCAAGAAAATCCTGTCTACCCTTTTCAGGGAGTGACCGTGCTATTTCGTGTGCCCTTGATGTCTCATGTCATTGTATCTTGTTCCTCAAAGAGGCCAGAGATGCTGTTCTGTTTGCGTTTAAGGACTGGATCTTAAAATGCACCACTCCTCAGATATGGACACTCTTTTTTCTGTGAGGATGCCTGTTGATTTTGTTGCGCTGCAAACAGCACAACCTGCTAGTAAACAAATCCATTACTAATTGGCATCATCATAGAAGTTTTGTATCTATATTAACAATAACATATGCTAAACATGGCCAACATTTACTCAAAAGTATTTAATTAACTGTTTACAATCTTCACACCATGGCTAACAAATGCATGAAAAGCAAGTGAAAGGACAACCATGTTCCACTCTTTTCAATAGCTAATTACTTTAACTATTGATAACTAATATCACCATATGGTAATTTATTGGTGTAAATGTTTTAAATTAAACATGTGCCAGTATCTGTAAAACAATATATCATGATAATGAACATGCACTATATTGTTATCGTGGGCACTTTTATATTGTGAATAGTTATTTATTACAAATTATTTAGATTTTTAGAATGCATTTTAAAGGAACACGCCACCGTTTTTAGAAATAGGGCTTATTCAACATCTTTCCTACATTTAGATATGTGGGCAAATGCATTTTTGTCTCAGAGAATGCATTGTTTTAGTTTGGTAGGTTCGCTGCTAGCTTAGCTTAGCATAATGAATCGAATCATATGTTGCCAGCTAGCATGTCCCGAGTAAAAGTTAAAATGCCCAACTTTACAGAAGACTAAAACATGTTTACAGCCTGGTACAAATTAGGGATGAAACGATTACCGATTTCACGATAAACCACGACAAAATTTACTGATGGTTAGAAATACCCGTCTGTGATTATCACGATTTTGAAAACTTGGTGTAAATCCTGTCCAGTCAGCATCAGTCTGGTGCACGCACAGCACGCAACGCTGTCTTCTGAATAAGAAGAAATGACAGAAGGCAGTGACATCACCGGGAGATTTTCCAGCCTTCTAAAAGGACCAAATCTGAGGTGTGGTCATTTTTGGCTTTTACAAAAGTCCTGAGGCAAATTAATCGAAGATGCCCTGTTCACCCTGTCTACAGCTGAACACGCCAGAAGAAAGTCGCTGTAATAGGGCTAAACACTTCAAATCTGCGAAGATTTGTGAACGCAAGGCAAATGGACCTCAATACCAAAACTACGTCTGGGAAATAATAATGTGAAGCTTGATTTATTTGTTGTTTGAAAACTTGTTGAAATGTTTTCAGTGTGTGCATCTGTCCTTTTTGAACCCTTTATCTCATTTGAACAAAACCGTAATAACATTGATAACCGTGATAATTTGGGTCACTATAATCGTGATATGAAATTTCCATACTGTTTCATCCTGGTGGTTTTGGTCTATATAGGTTATGTTGCCCTTCATGAGAACTGTGAGGGGGTGATTTTTAAAAAATAACTTATTCGTTTACATTATATAAAGCCTTAAAGCTATGCATAATTAAAAGCATGGCCACTTTGATTGCCACTTGGATTGCCAGTTATCTGCTGTCCGTTAGTCATCATGTCACCTCAGCTCTGCCCACGTACCACCTCTTTGCACATTTTGTGTTATCCAGGAGTGACGCTCGATGACACTGCCAAGATGGCGACGGCCAGCTCGACCCTACTTTACGCTTCAAAACTGCTCTTCAGAATCCTATTTTTGACGTCACGGACACTACGTCCATATTTTTTTAGTATATGGGTCAACACAGTATACAGGGTGTTTAGTAGCACCATTTTGGAACTGACCACACCAAACAAAGCAGTGGCCAAAAGTAAGTTTGTAAAAAATAAAGACCTTACAAGTTTGCTTAAACCAGCAAAATATGAGGACAATGCCTTTATCTGAATGTCTATTTACACCAAGTGCAAATACCTGACGGTGAGCTGATTGAGAGGTCATAAAAGGTCAGTTTTACATTATGACCTCATGTTGAGGTAATACTAAAAACTTATTTTCCAAGTATAGAGCATGTATTTAAAATGTCCCAAAGACCAGTATTGAAGAATAAAGACAACGAGTGCAATTAATTAAAGAAAAATTTACTGAAGAATAGTTTTCAGTTTAATCAGCAGAAGCCAGCTTCCAGTCTCCACAAGTCTCCCTCTCTACAAGATTTCATATATACATACCACTGTCCCAACAGTTTAACTCTTTTCAAGGTCCAGCTACATCATTACTGCAGGTTGAATAATTCTAATTTGGCTCAGAGAAAATAGACAGTCATAGTAAATTTCCACACATTGTCAATTAATCAGATGCACATGTCCATAGATCACTTGTTGACGCTTTCACCCTGGAATAAGGCACAATAGTGACCTTCCAGATCTGGAGCAGGCATCTTGTCCAGAACAACATACTGTCACTCTGCCTAGGATGCCCTTAATCCACCTTCGACACTGATCTGGAACACAGAATACTGCGCACATACACAGTTTCTCCAAGGTTGGAGTTGGTTGAGCTCCAGTTTGAACCAGAAAGTTTACCAAAACATACTGATAACGTGCTTTCTCAGAGGTAGAGACAATAGTCACCATAATTCATTAGTGTTCAGTAAAAGGAAATAATATAACAAAAATATAAAATGAAAGACAAATCCATATTTCATCTCTGGAAGCCAGGCTAGCTAGGAGTCTGTCAGGTTTGGGGTGTGTGATACATCCAAAATCCAAGCACAACAACATGTTCAAGTGTTTAGCGACACAGACACATCACACATCCCATAGACATACCCTCAGTCACTCCTCAGAGACTAAATACAAACTAAAGAAAATATAAAGGAAGAAACGATAAACAATCAGTGGTCCTACCATAACTTAAACAAATCATTAAAAATCATTATAATAATATCGGAGGATAAATATTGATTAATGCTTTGATTTTTTATGGAATTAGGATATATTTAACACACACCACCATGTCTTATCTGCTGTAATATGAATTAATCTTCAGGTGTTTCTTCAGGGCTGATGCTCAATGAAACTGTTCTCAGAATGAGAAGGCAGATGTGATTTCAGAGAGGAAGCTTGAGCCGCTTCTTCCCAGTGTGAACTCTCATGACAATCTTCAGCCTTGATTCCCATGTGAAGCATTTTTTGGCTTCTGTTTTTTCCCTTTTTGATTACGTCCATCAGGTCTAAAAAAAACAATAAATTAAATTTCAAAGGAGAGACAAATGTGAAGCTCAAAGTCAAGATCATTGAAAAGTTCAATAGTCATTTTAATCCCATCAAATCTGCTTGACCACTGCTGTGCATGATTATGATCTATTTTAATGTCATAAAGATGATTTGTGTTATAAATCACTAGTTTGGTCATGAAACTCTAGATGAAGCAGGGTTGACATGTAATCTGTAAGCAATCGCATAATTTCATGCATGGCACAAGCTGATTGGCCACTGCTGATTCTGGAGCCAATGAGTTTACTTGCTCAGTATTTAAATTGGTTCAGTGTTTGTGGTAAATTGGTTCTCTAAAGCAAAAGAATGCTTCAATAGTGGGTGAGTATTCAAACCCAATGTGAATGTCTCTTCTTTTTCTATCCAAACTCATTGCATCAAACATTTGTTTAGGTGTAAGAGACTTAAGACTGTACAATTTACCTGCACTTTAGGCTTCTTTCTTTGTTAAATTTATATAAAATGTCAAAAGCCAATTAAGTTCATTGGCAAATTCATTCATTAACGTGAGTTTTTAGGTGCTTTAATTTGTCATTTTGTTATTCACAGCCTAAAACAATGTAGGATCGGACAAACCATGTCCGCCGTTTTGAATTTTGACATACATTGCAATATCTTTTAAAATATTTGACACATCTGAACAAAATTGGTTTCAAAACAGCGCTGCCTAGTGTTCCAGAGATATACTTATCATTTATGTCATTTTGTTCCCTGGCCAATTCCGATGAAGTGTAGTTTTCGAAACGTGACTCTCCGCCATATTGAAGCAAATTATGAAAAAAAAAGTTTTTTTGCTATTACTCCTTCAAATTTTGTACAAAATCAGCTCAGATGATCTTTGGACTACAGCTTATATCGACACATTAACTGTAATTATGAGACCGAGAAAGATTTAAAACCGACCGTTTTTTTAATACGTGGGCATTCGGAAGGGAACAAGCCTGTAATAACCGAAGCAGAGTGATGTGACACTCAGCTCAATAATCCGCTATGCCATCTCGCTACACTCATGAACCCTCACTGGTATAATGACATTCGCTCAAATCCCGCTCAGACATGACATTTATGTATACTGTAGCCTACTGTACTTGTTTTAGCTATTAAACAATGTATTGTTTCATTTATGTTTAAATATTATAGTCATTTTTAAATTTCATTTGCCTGGATTTAATAAATAAGCAAATAGGCTATAGCCGACAATAATCATGACATGGAGGTGCCAGCGCAAACACTTGCATTGCTCTTGAACATCTCATAAATTAATTGAAACTCAGCAGGCTACTTGCCTCACAGACGAGAAATATGTGTATAGAAGTTGAAATATCTACTTTTAAAAGAAACCATGCAAAACGAAAATAAATATTTAATGTGCATTGTTCACGCGAGCAGCTCATGACTGGCTTTATGCACATTTGTTTCTTAGTTAAAATATTAGTTCTTACTTTGCTGAAAATAAATATTTTTAAATTATAGATATGCTAATTGGTTGGCATGCTATCCAGTTGCCATTCTTTCTAATGTGGCTCTACAGCTATCAGGTTTACATTAGCCTAGCATGCTAATCTGGTTAAGATGCCAAATAATGCTTTTGTCTGCTTACTCAAACACTGAAAGCTCTCCCCTGCAGCATGCCGAGTTTACGTCAACTGAGTGGCCCAATCAGTTACACCATGTGGTCATGGGTTTGATTCCTGAGTGGCACATGCCCAGACCACATGAGGCACTGTGGTCAGCATTGGTAAAAACATTGCTTCCATTCCAGACATTGGTAACAATCTAATCTGAAGTTGTTAAATATAACATCCAGTGCATTTATATACAAAATCTTTAATTCTCACTTGAACTAAGGGACTTTGTGAACACATGGCTACCAAGTGGCCCAACAAGATGAGTGACAGGCATCTGACCCTAGGGCAACTTTATACAATTTTGTGTAATGTCACATTTCAATTACTTTATTATCCAGGTACTTGTACTTAGCTGTTCTTTCTCTTGAATTAGAAATAAGGGTTTGGTTAATTTTGTTACTCTGAACTTATGTTCATTTTGAGTTCATCATAACTATACTTCTGAACCTATCTGTTCCTCAGGTACATTTATTTCTGCCGTTTTTGTTCTTTTCGCTCTGCATTGCGCTACAGCCCCTTCTGGGTCCCTGCAATTGCAGCCATATATCCGAGTGTTATCATCAGCTATTTTCAATATTTTCAATTTAAAAATAAATGTTGTTTAATTTTTACTTACATTTTACTGTTTACTCATGAGTAAATGTATGACTTTTAAGGAAACTCAATACGACTCAATTTGTATGCCAAATATTCATGTAAATGTGAAAATGTCCTCTGTCACTCATCATGACGGTTGGGAAACTGACATTTATTCACAGTAATACATAACTTACAGTAATTTCAGACTGTGTTGATGTGTTTTCTCCACTGCATGGATCTTCATGTGTCTATTCAGGTGACTTTTAATAATGAAACTCTTCCCGCACTGATCACACGTGTGCGGCTTCTCTCTGCTGTGGATCCCCTCATGTGATTTCAGATCTGATGACTGACTGACTCTCATGTCACAGTATGAACACTTGTAAGGCTTTTCTCCAGTGTGAATCCTCATGTGTCGCTTCAGGTTACTTTTAATAGAGAAAGTCGTTCCACACTGATCACACTCATACGGCTTCTCTCTGCTGTGAATCCTCTCGTGCATTTTCCGATCTGATGACTGATTGAATCTCTTGTCACAGTGTGAACACTTGTAAGGTTTTTCTCCAGTGTGGATCCTCTCGTGTGTTTTCAGGGCTGTTGTCCGACTGAATCTCTTGTCACAGTGTGAACACTTGTAAGGTTTTTCTCCAGTGTGAACCCTCTCATGTGATTTCAGATGTGCTGACTGACTGAATCTCTTGTCACATTGTGAACACTTGAATGCTTTTTCTCCAGTATGAATTCTCTGGTGCAGTTTTAAACTGCTTGCTGAAATAAAAGTCTTCTCACACTCAAAGCACATGTACGCTTTCACTCCAGTGTGTATTTTCTGATGTATTTGTAAATTACACAGCAGTGAAAAACACTTTCCACACACAGAACACAAATGTGGCTTCTCCTTCGTATGAACTGTCAGGTGTGCCTTCAGGTGTGATGCCCTAAAAAATTTTTTGCCACATTGATTACATGTGAACAGCTTCTCTCCGGCGTGGATTCTCAAGTGAATCTCAAGATTACTTTTGATTGAGAATCTCTTTTCACACTGATCACATGTGAATGGCTTCTCTCCGGTGTGGATCTTCATGTGATCATTAAGGCATGATAATTGTGCGAAACTCGATCCACATTGATCACATGAGTACGGTTTCTCTCCAGTGTGAGCTCTAATGTGAACATCAAGATAATATTTGGATGTAAATCTCCTTTCACATTGATCACATGCAAATGGCTTATCTCCAGTGTGAACTCTTATGTGACGCTCAAGATTATGTTTGTTTGAAAAACTCTTCCCACACTGAGTGCAGGTTGTAGATTTATTGGCTCTTGTTTTCTTTAAAAATGTCTTTTTAGTTTTTGAGCGACTGAAAGGTTTTTCTCCAGGTTTGACTTGATGTTCCTCCTCCACTTCACTCAGTTCTTCACTCTCCTTACTCTCTTCCATCACGTCTGAAATCAAAGTTATTTAATTTTCAGTACATCAAAATAAATCAAAAAGAGAACGAAGTGAAAAGACATGTAATTTTGATAATTTTGATCCATTTGTATAAATTATCCCTGAAACATTCCATGAATGAGGTACACTGATCCTCCAATTATTATTTTTCAAAACATTATAGCCAAATGAGAACTATTCATTATATTTGACAGTTATCTAATGTGATATTAACATTAGAATATCCATTACTGCCAAATTTTGACTGACATTTATTTTACTAAAGACTTTTTAATCAAGAGCCGTCACACTAGACTCCCTCCTTAGTGTTGAAGGAAAGATTTTCTTTGCAGTGCTTGGGAAGAGAATGAGCACTTGCATGACTGAGAATGGATACATTAACACCTTTATCCAATAGGGTGGTGTTGAAGGGTTCTCCAGGGTGCTTGGAGCATACAGGGGTCCTCATCCAAGAAGCAAAGGAGAAGGCAGCCTAACAGTTGTAAGGCTTGACTTTGTAAATGCATATGCTATTCCCCATAACTTGATCCAAGTTGCTTTGGACTACTACCACATCCCACATAACATGCAGAGCATGATCACCAGTTACCTAAGAGACATCAAGCAACAATACCAGTCCACTAAGTTTACAACAAACTGGCAACCAGTGGAGAAGGGGATAGTGACAGGATGCACAATCTCTACCATCTTGTTCATCATGGGAATGAACCTGATCAACTCTGTAGCAAGTACAAAGTCAAAAGGACCAAAGACCACAGCTGGATGTCAACAGCCAACAACCAGGACATTCATGGATGATCATAGAGTGATAACACCAACTCATGTGCAGGCAGGATGGGTCCTTTCAGAACTGGATTGCATAGTCACTTGGGCAAAGATGGTCTTTAAGCCCAAGAAATCAAGGAGCCTGGTGATCCAAATGTAACCTGACAAGCCAGGCCCTACATCAAGATGTTGGGTCTGGGAACCATTGACAGGGCTCAATCCGAGGGGCGAGATAAACGGTTGTCTACAACCAACCAGAGCAATGTGAAGCGGAGCTAGTTGATAGATTAAACTTTCACCATATCCGTTTGGCAAAACTCTGAACACATCTTCCCTTCTTAAGAATGACTTCAGTGGCGTTTGTTCTTTTCTCAAAGAAAAGCTTAACTGCAAGTTTTCCAGAGTCGCATGAGGAACGAGTAACCGTGGCAACTCTGCTGTCATTGTTAAGGCCATCCGCTAACTCTACACAACATGTGATTGGCCTGACCAGTTTGGTTTTTCCAGCTCGCAAGTCTAAGGAGAGTTGCTAGACTACACTCGTGGCAAATTAGATTTGCTGCCACTAGGGTGCGTCTAGATTTCTAGGCTAATCCAAAAGGGCAAAACTGAAAGTTTCAAGCTACTTTTTCAAGGTGAAAGGACCCCGAAAATCCAGGCGAACCCAATTAGATGCCTTGGAAAGTGGTATTGTGATTCCCTGTCAGACAAGAACAACGTCTCCAGCACCGGAAAACCAGTTGAAGAATGGCTGAAGAAGATTGACAAGTCTGGTTTGCCTGGGAAATACAAGTGCTGGATATGCCAACATGGCCTGCTTCGGAGACTCATGTGGCTTCTCACTGTAAATTAGCTACTCCTGTCAACTGTTTAAGGAATCGAGAGGAAGTTCAACAAGCACCTTAGAAGATGGTTGGGAATACCCCCAAGCTTTACATCCTTGGGCTCTATATAAGGTTGGGCCAGTTCCAGCTTCCCGTCATCAGTATTGGAGGAGTTTAAAGTTGCCAAATGCAAACTGTCCCTGACATATAGGGACTCTCAAGAATCACTCACCTGGGAAGCAGGAGTTAGAATAAGATCAGCCCATAAGTGGGCCACCAGCAATGTCATCGGAAACCCTTGCACTGAAAGACAGGGTCTAGGAACAGCACATTTCCAGCAGTGGTCAAAGTCCACCCCTAGGGAAAAGAGGTCCATGATCCAGGATGAAGTCCGAAACCTTGAGGAAGAAGGGAGAAGAGCAAAACCATGAAGCTCGCAACTCAAGGCGCCAGGAGGTCACATACAAATCAAATGGAGTGAACTGTGCCGGCTGGAGAACTTTCGTATATTTTTTCTACTCCGAGCAGTGTATGACACCTCACCAACCCCAGTTAATTTGCACAGGTGGGGGAAGAGGGAGAACCCACTGTTCAGGTTGTGTGGCAAGAAAGGAACAATGGTGCACATTCTGTCAGGGTGTAAGATCGCATTGACATAGGGGAGATAAAGGGTGGAGCCATGACAAGGTGTTGGCAGTGCTCGCAGACATTCTAGAGCAAGAAAGGAGGAAGAAACAACCAACCAAAGTAAGACCGCTGCTGAGCACCATTGCCTTTGTGAAAGAGGGCCACAGACCTGTTGTCCACAGCTAAGCCAGGCAGAATTTTCTGCAGTCAGCACAGGGCTGGGAAATGGAGGCTTACCTCGAGAGGAAACTCCACTTCCCTGAGGCGATACTGTCAACAACTCTGTGGTCTCCAGAGGAAGAGATCATCTTGGTGAAGTTGACGGTGCCGTGGGAGAAGGGGGGCAAGGAAGCAGCAGAGAGGAAAAGAGCCAAATAACAGCAACTTGTCAAAGACAGGACAAGGGGTGGACAACATGGCTGATGGTGAAAGTTGGATGCAGAGAATTCCCTTCTCAATTAGTGTGGAATCTATTGGCAAAGGTTGGACTGAGAGGCCACTTGAGGAAAGCAGCCATTCATAGGCTGGAAGAAGCGTCAGAAAGAGCCTCCTGTTGGCTCTGGCACAAGAGAGAGGACACAAGCTGGAAGCCTGGAGAAGAGGGGCAGCGACCTGGCCAGTCACTGCAGGCCCACCAACTGGAGGATCTTGTTGTTAAGGGTTGAAACACCCAGTAAAGTTTGGGGACCAACTGACGACCTCTCTTCCAGGCCAAGATTTCATCCATTAGAAATGGGTGTATGTTAGCATGCAGATATATTATAAAACTTCTAGTGCTTTTACACAAACTTTACAGTGTTGATTCTATCCATCAACCATGTTACCAAAGTTATTATAAGAAGAATTATCTCAAAATAGTTTTACATTTTATAGTTTATGAGAAATACAACCTTATAAATAACTACTTTTGCTTAAATGTATGCTTAAAACCCTGTCAGCATTTCTGGAAAGTTAATTTACTTGATAGAGTTTAGCGTTAACGGTTTACTGCTAAAATAATTATAATAATAACAACAATATTGAAAAAAAAAAAAAAGATCCTTGCACACCTGGCATCCCCCTCAGAAATATTTGCACTTGAATGTTTACACTATAAAATCAGGCGAAATACAATACTTTTTTCTATTTTTTATATTTTATAGCCAAGCTATTTTAATAGGATGGAAAGTTGAATAACCTTGTTATATTTAATAAATATATTTGCTTCTTAACCTGTGTTTCCTGCAAGGCTTCAACAGAGTATTCTCTGTCTAGAGCACAGAACTCAATCAAGGGGCTGTGTCTATAGTATTATACACCTTTTAAAAAAAACATAACATTATTTTCAGGCCATCCTTAAAAATATTCTTGTTTGCCGTAACCAGACTGACCATGTCAATTTAGGACAGACTTTTGTTGCGTTTATTCTGACCTATTTGCAGGTTGTAAATTTGCGTAAAGACTAGGGATGCCGAAATCAAAATTCTTGGCCGAAACCAAAAACCTTTACTAAAAATCAAGGCATTGCAATTGCATAAATTAATATTAAAGTTTCAAATAATAAATCAATTACAAATTATGCAAATATTTATTTAGCACATTGCAACAATGCACAGTATAAAATAAAATTCAAACTAAAAATGTTTATTTAATGAAAGGGGATATATAAGCGTGTTATTCAAGCATTAATTAAAATTAAGAGCAAAATGTTTGAATTTGCACAGTGGTAACTCAAGGTTTATTTTTTTTTATAAACCATTTAGTTATTTTGGCTTGAAATTTCATTTGTTGAAAATATAAACTGAATTTAGAAATGCTTTTTAAATGAAAAACTTTAAATGATTAAACTACGTTTAATAAACAAAATACATTTTTGAAATGAAGACGGTGTTTGGACTTGGAGTGCAGCGCATGCAAAATAATCAGTTTCCTTAATCCACGGCCCTTCTTATTGTGAGTCTAGGCCTACACATATAAAAGAAGAAAGTTTGTAGTTTATAATTATGTCTTGCACTTATCTGTATGGCTAAAAATGACGGAGCATTGTGAGTGGTTTCCGCTGTCATAAAGGAAAATATGCTATCCAATCAATATGGGCCAACATTTCTAAAGAATGCTTCCAGCACCTTGTTGAAACAATGCCACATAGAATTAAGCCAGTTCTGAAGGCTAAAGGGGGTAAAACACGGTATTCCTAATAATCCTTTAGGTGTGTGTGTGTGTGTGTGTATATATATATATATATATATATATATATACTAAATAGCTACTTGCATGGTGGAAGGTACAGGAGGAGAATTTCCCTAACATCAGTTGTTCAGCAAAAAAATACTTGTGCAGCTGCGTGCTATAGAGAGAATATACTCCATTGCAGAGAACGCTAAGAAGAAGCAAATATATTTATTAAGTATAACAAGGTTGGGTTCAAAATACAATACTCTAAAAAGAGTATTGTATTTTGACAGATTTTATAGTGTAAACATATGCAAGCGCGCGAATGAGAAACGTTCCGATGGGGATGCCAGGTGTGCGAGAAAAAAAAAGAAGAATATTTGAATCCCAAAATTGAAATTTGAATACCAACTAGGGCTGAAACGATTCCTCAAGTAACTCGAGTTACTCGAATTGAAAAAATCCTCGAGGCAAAATCATCTGCCTCGATGCTTCGTTTAGTTCATTTAACTACACACGGATGTTGCAGAAATATTTTTTTTGTGTATAAGGACTCGGAGAATGCGCGGACTGTGGTTAAATCCGCAATTCAGGTGGGTAAACATCCCAAAACTTGCGGGTGGATGAGAGAAATCATTGATGTGTTGATTAGGGGTGGGACGATACAGGTAACTCACGATTCAATTCTGTGGCGATATGTGGTCCACGATATGATAATATCACGATTCGCGATATCTACGATATTCAATATATTGGAAGAAATTTCATCAATGATATATCACGATATATGTGACTGAAAAGAAAAAGAAGGAATAAGGAAATAAGGAAATTTTATGCATTTATTAATGCCAACATTTCCAACATTGTGCAAAGAAATATGCATTTGTATAATAACTCACTGCCTCCTGGTCTTAAATGTAAACACTGTACATCTAGACAGATAAAAGTGCGTGAACATTACAAAACAACATGAACATTAACATGTGTAAACGCTGTTCTCGACTACGCTGTAAGGGCGAAGGTCCTTGCAAATAAATTCGGCGATGGACTTAGTGATACTCTGTGCCCTCGGCGACCCAAAGGGGAGCTTTGCTTTGAACGCAGTAGTGATTGTCGGCTGACTTGGTTTGCCCTCATTATCACCTGAGAGTAAATCGCCGTGATAGCGAACGAGGTGCATTTGCAGATTCGGAGTGTTGCTGTTATATTTTATCTTTGCAAGGCAGTTCTTGCAGATTGCATAGTCTTTATCCAGTGCCTTCCGTCGACTGTCTCGTAAAGCCCAAGTGTCTCCACACTTTAGAGTGGAAATTAGCGGGTGGGTCTTTGATTAGTTTTTTATTGTTTTCCACCATTCTTCTCGCTTCTCTTTTTTTCTGCAATTCTCTTTTGTTGTTAGTTAACTTGTGTTCTTCACCGGCCGCTGTTTGCGCCACTTTAGCCCTATTTACTCGACCAGCAATGCGAGAGAGACTGGCATCAGCACTGCTAATATCATTTAGTCTCGCTATTTTTAAATGAAGACAACTG